>LOEQ01010073.1:10493-39418 GCA_001685075.1 Bramus lutescens | reverse complement strand
AGCTGGACTGGGACTCATGGAGCATGTGATCAAACTGGACTCTCTGAATGTGGCTGACAATGAGGGCAGACTGAGAAACCAAGGACAATGGCACTGGGTTTTGATTCTCCTTCATGTACTGGCTTTGTTGGAGCCTAGTCTGTTTGGATACTCACCTTCCTAGACCTGGATAAAGGGGAGAGGTCCTTGGTCTTCCCACAGGGCAGGGAACCCTAACTGCTCTTTGGACTGGAGAGGGAGGGGGGAGGGAAATAGGAGGAGGGGAAGAGGTGGAAATTTTTTATAAAAAAGAAAAAAGTAATATGTATCTTTTATGGATATAGACCTGGATGGTTTTCTAGCAGCCCTCTTGTGAAAGACTATCTATCCTTACTTTAAACTGTTTTGAAGATGGAAGTTTCTGGCTCACATGCTCCCACCACTGTTCACTTCCCCCCATAAACAAAACAAAACAAAACAAAACACAGAAGCTCATATTAATTATAAACTCTTTGGCTTATTAGCTCAAGTTTTTTATTAACTAGCTCTTCCAATCTAAATTTACCCATTATTCTTGTCTTTGTTTAACCATGTGGCTTGGTACCTTTTGTTGTAAGTCATTCCTATGTGGATTCCTCTGCATCTGACTTGTACTAACTCTTTGCCTTTCATCTTTCCAGAATTCTTCTAAGTCTGTTCACCCTGCCTATCCTTCCTACCTGGTTACTGCCCAATTAGAGTTTTATTAAACCATTATGAGTAACAAATCTTTACCGAGTATGATAGGATTATCTCACAACATTGTACAACTTCATTAGAAATTTGAACATTTTCCATGTATAGAATTTACTTTAGTTTGAAAAATAATCACTACAAATATGAGTCCATTGCTGCCTTCTCAGCTATGACAGATAAATTCCTTATTCTCTGACTCAGGTAGTCTCTTGTGTTTTGGTAGAAGTTAGTAAACTTCAGCAGTTCACCTACAGAAGTAGTAAACATCTTAGACACTTTATACTTCATCAATTCTTGTGTTTAGTGTATTTGTAGTGTATTTGTAGTGCATGGGGCAAACACAATTAGTTACATATATGTCATCCTTTGTATCAATAAACAATATACTATCTGTTCAATTGTACAAATACAAAAAGAGATATAAAGTAATGTAAAAATACTTTTTGATAGGTCTGGGGAGATTGCTTAGTGATTATGAGTGCTTACTGCTCTGGCAGAAGACCCAAGTTCAGATACGAGAACCTGTATCTCATAGCTTGAAACCTTTTGTGAATTGAATTCTAAGAAATCTTACACCCTTTTCAGGCTTTTCCAGGCATCTTTATGGCTATACTACACATAAACTCTCACATGAACATACACTAACATATACACATTTAAATACATACCATATATTTCTGGAATTTGGATCATAGCTCCTTTGGAGCTCACTTGCCTAGCATGAGCAAGGCCATTAATTTAATTTCATTATCATTCCTTTCAGCATACACAGACACACACACACACACACACACACACACACAGAGAGAGAGAGAGAAGATATTTGATAACAAATAATACAGTGATTGAAATTATATTTGAATATTCTGACTTGTACCTTTTATTACTTGTATTTTCCTGCTTGAAAATAGGAATTCTGTGTGACTATGGTGACTTCTGAACTTGTTACTATCATTTACATAGTAGCCCAGAAGTGGAGTGATTCAACAGCAAGTAGGATTCCCTACACTCAGTCCTTGGAAACACCAACAACAATGACAAATGTAATAATGCTATTTCAGATACTTAATTTCACTAAGAGTTTTCTTTGCTGAATAGCTGCTCTCAGACTAAAAGGATGACATTTATTGGAGTACTTTCCTGGGTATTTATTTCCATGTTCTTACTGTGTTCTTAAAAATATTTTATTTTTGTTCCTTCCTACTTTTCGTAGATTTGTTGAAGTGTTTATTTTTCAAATATTAGGATAAACATTTTACATCAAATTAACTGCCTAATTATTTAAAAACAATGTTTAAGTACATATGTCCACCACTGTCAAGAAAAAAATATCCAAATTTTGTTTATTATAAATCACTTCTATCTTTCTTGAAAAAATGTGTACACTAACATCAGCAATAAATATGAATTGTAGAGCATTAGCAACAAAGATAAAAGCGTGTGTATGATGGATCAGGATCCCAGAGAGGAACATTTGTACTACAGGGCTCATATATGGCCATATGCTACTCTTATTAAAATATGAGCTATTCATTAGTATGATAGATCGTTTATTCTTACTCTACACCACGAGAGCTAATAAATCACGGGCTATTGCAAACTGGTTCTCTTGCAGGTGATGCTTTCTTTAGTTTTGTTTCTAAAATTGTTTTTATAACCTGCTTTTTATGCCCATCAGCTAACAATTTTGAAATTTTTGCCATTAATGAAAAAATTAAGTTTCAGAAATGAATTCCAGTTTTCTTATATAAAATATGAAGAACTAATAAGAAAAAAGGATACTTTTCAGAAGATGTAATAAAAAAGAAAATATTTTAGTTAGAAAATAAGGGGAGAAAATATGTTCTGATAAACAAACCTTATTAAAATATGATTATTTAATGATTAACATTCAGTGTACAAATGAGAAATTTCAGATGCTGAAACACTAAGTATTCAAACTTTCTCTAGCTGAAAATAGAACTGATGTTAAAATCTATTTCTTTCCCTTTTTTAGATATTTTCCATATCTGGCCTTTCATAACAGATAAAATATTCACAATAACACATTTACTCATGATATATACGCTAAATATTTTATTTCTGTCAGTACAATCATCCTCATTTAAAGGAGAGTTTAATAAAGATAGTCTACATCATTATTACAACACCTAATGTGGGCTGAAATCTAGATGTACAGTTGAGTTGTGAAGTTGAAGTTAATCTAAACAAAGACAATTTGTAAAATAGTTCCTTTATGTTTCTAATTTGTATAAATATATAAATTCACATATAACATGGATACATATAGTATAAAAGTCTTCATGTAATCCATATACAACGTTGACTTTCATATTATAATTTATTATTCAAGGTATATTGATAACCATATACAAAACTCCCTTTCTCGTAAGTGATGAAACAGTGAAACTATTGAACAAAAGGACATCATTGGTAGAAATAAAAGTCTTTTGGGTTAATTTAAGCTGCCAAGATTGAGGCAGTGTAGAAGGAACAGTGAAACAGTGAAGAGCATTCCTTGTTTTCTGAGGACAGGTAGACTACCCTAATGTCATCAGAATTGTTTTATCCAGTAACTGATAGAAGCAGATGCAGAGATCCAAAACCGAACACTTGGCTGAGCCCCTGTAGTCTTGCTGAAGAAAGTGAGGAGGAAGTCAGGGGCATCATGATAAGGAACCCACGGAGACAGCTGACCTGAGCTCATGGGAGCTCATGGATTCTCGAATAACAGTTGTGGAGCCTGCATGGGACTGAATAGGCCTTCTGCATGTGTGTGACAGATTCATAGCTTGGTATCTTTGTAAGACTCCGAGCAGTAGAAACAGGACACCTACCCCTCAGCTGCCTTTTGGGAATTTGTTTCCCGTGCTGCATTACCCCACGCAGCCTTCACCCAAGAGACAGAGCTTAGTCCTGCCTCACCTTGATGTGCCATGCTTTGCTAAAGCCCATGGGAATCCTGCCCTGTCTGAATGGAGAGGAGGAGTGAATGATGAGGGGGGTAGATGGGAAGGCAAGGAAGAGAAGAGGGAGGAGAACTGAGGTGTGTATAGATGAAAAAATGTTGTTTAAGAGGAATAAAATATTTAAAAATAACTAAATACTTGAGGTAAAATAGGAGACTCCTCTCCATTCCTTTTCTAATTATTAGCACAAATCAGGAATTCAGTTTTGCTATATGGCCAGAAATCACTATGGGAAAGCTAGTATGAAGCCACAAAGTTTTTCCTAAATTGGGTGACAGTCTCTGAGAAATAATCAATAAAAACAAGGGTTTCTAACAAAAAGAAAAACAAAATGGCAGGTTATGGCAGTATGATATCTGATAGCTAGAACAGCGTGGTGGTTAGTAGGACCTGGGACAGGGTATGCGGTAGGTTGGGTTATGCAGGCCAGCATATCATTGGAGCTGTATGTGGGCTTTGAGCTGTTGTGATTATATTTGAATTAATAAAGAACTAGATGCCCTGTTTGCAGGTAGTT
Source organism: Bramus lutescens (assembly GCA_001685075.1). NCBI lineage: Eukaryota > Metazoa > Chordata > Mammalia > Rodentia > Cricetidae > Bramus > Bramus lutescens. Next base: position 35,218 of record LOEQ01010073.1, on the reverse strand, counting down.
GGGCATAGGGGATGATAAAGAAAATAATGGCTTTTCGTAACAAAGAGAAACCTGCTTCACAAGTTTTCTGAGAAGTGTTGAGAATAGGTTTGATTATCTCTTCTTAATCCCTTTTCCTGGTCAAGTCCAGCCTGAGCTGAGCCCAGTCTGTCATTTAAGACATTGTTAGCAGCAGTGTGTGTGTGTGTGTGTGTGTGTGTGCATGTGTGTGTGTTTGACTGTGTGTCTATTAGGAGGAGCCCTGTAATCCTAACGCTTTCAATGAAACCAATTTGTTAGAGTGGGTAAATGCAAATTATGGAGTTAAATAGTTAGACTTATTTTGATCTTTTTATTAACCTTATTATCACAATGCAAAGTCCTCTGAGACCAATTAGTTTGTGTTTTCTGGCAGAAAAGCATTTCAATGCTTGATTCTACCAACTGAAACTATGAAAAAGTGGGACTCAAACCAAGAAGTTTCTAGATTCTGTCATTCAGTTTGTTTTGTATTGGCCATCTACTGGCTGGGCATGGGACCTGTCCTTAAGTGAGATTTGTATTTCTACTGAGACTCTATGTAAAAACAATTAATTTTTTCTCTGAAAGAAGTTATGAATGGAAAGTAACTTCTTAGAGGTAGGGATTTGTCAGCTTTCTGTCTCAGAACTGGTTTACACCTGTGCAGGGTCTGTGAATGCAACCACATCCTCTGTATTCAGATCTACATGTACTTCCTACGCTTTTACTTGGCTCTTTATTTTATCTTTTGTTTCTATGTTTAGTTCTAATCTGGTTTGTTTGTTATTATTAATATCATTGTTATTATTGCTATTATGTACCTGTTTATTTGTTAAGGAGAGAAAGAACGGAAAGGTGCAGATTAGGGCAAGTGGGAAGTGGGGAGCATCTGGGAGGAGTTGGAGGAGGGGGAAACATAATCAGAATTTATTATATGAAAAAATATATATTTCCCATAAAAAGATTTTGTTCCTGATATGTGATTGAAATAATTTATTCCATGGAGATAGGGGAATTAAAACTCAAACTAATAAATGCAATTATATACTGTAAGACTTAAATAAAGGGTGATTTAATTATTGAAGCCTCCATAGTTTGCTTTTGATGTTGACCCATAATAAAAACTCCATGGAGGATTTAATGCAGAGTTCTAATTGTTTACCATATTCCAAAAAACAAACAAACAAAAAACAAAAAGGACAAGTGTATCTGCAGTTGCTCTAGATATGCCTTTCTCCCTGTCTTTTGCAGCCTTTAACTGAAATTCCTTAACAAAGTATGAAATAAAATATCGAAGAAATCCTTAAGATGTAAGTCAATAATATTTATATTTTTCAAACAGTTCCATCTATGCTTATGTGTGTGTATGTCCATGTCTCAGCAATGTATACTCAGTTTTTTTTTAGCAAAGGTGGGGCATGTTGCCTTCCTGCTCAGTGCCTATCTTCTATAAAAATTTCTATGTGGTCTGTTAGCAGGTAATTTTGTGGCATTGACTCTATGTAAATTTGACTGCTAGAACAAAGAGCAAATGCTCTTGCTTCAAAGCCTCATGGTGTAGGGAACTGGAGCAAGGTCACTCCATTGCCTGTGTAGAAGTCACACTGCTGAGGTGTTCTGGGAACTAATCCCATTTTGAAGGGGAGAATCATGACTTCACAAGGTTTCCACAGATATGACAGTGACTTTTCCAAAAGTCAAGTGTTCCTGCAGCTCTGCAAAACGAGTTATTCCCTTTGGAAATGCACATGTACACTTCCTGTGGTTTTGTCTATTAGCCTGTCAGCTGTGCATTCACTGTATAGTCTTGTGGGCTCCAACATAGTTCCTATCTTATGTAGTAGGCCTTAAAATTGTCCAAGAAGTAGCAGATTAATCTGATAACAATGATTCAACCATTGTACCAAAGGTCATATCTAGCCAGGCCATGCATTATTGTAGCTTGTAGACTTCACACATGAAATGAAACTTTACATTACCTTTCTTACTCTAACATAGAACTTTCTAGGTAATAAGGATAAAGATTCTAAATGAATTCCAGGTTGATTTCTCCCTGTCCTGTAACTGAAATGTGTAGTGTCTCTGAAATAGGACCTTACTATCAAGTTTTAGAAAGTGACCAAGAAGAGCAATGACAATGGGCTGAAATGTTTACAGTGTCTCTAGGGCACCAATAGCAAATACAAAAAAAAATAAAAAAGAGAGAGTAAAATGACTGATTCCTGAAACCAGACTTTTATTTGATAGCCAATGGTGTCTGGCAGAAGCTTTGCCAATCTTTTATGGTTTAAGTTCTCTTAAAATTATCTATATCTAATGTAAATATATACTATTTATATACATATGTATGTGCATGTGTGCATGGTGCATGTGTATGTATGTATGTGAATGTTTCTTTTTCTGTGTGTTCATGTATGTGTGTGTCTTTATAAGTGTGTGTTCCTATACATCATTAGTTTTACAAAAGGCATTTTCAAAGGTCTGTAGTGTTAGGAATCTCTCCTACATGCATTCCTTGATTCAATGTCTACATCACTTAAGCATTGCTCGATTCCTTTTCTCCTTCATTCCATCTCTCTTCTATTTTCCTTCCCTTGGTAACCCTCCTGGCCCTGTACTAGTTTACTGTTTGTGTGTGTGTGTGTGTGTGTGTGTGCACTCTAATTCAAACACACATCTCTAAATTTTCAAAGTTAGCAATCACATAAATGATAGACCTAGAAAGTAACTCAAAGTCTGAAAATCTAGTTTAATTTTTCACATACACATACGTATTTAGATAAAAATTTTAACAGTGTTAATTATGAACTACCGATGTGTTAACTTGGAGTACTACTAATATGATTCAACTTATATGTGGTTAAATGAGATGCAAGAGGAATGAGTTTTTCTCATTTCTTAATGGAAAGTATAATATTATTTCAACTTTGTTATTTGAATGTTATCATTCCCATACAATGTAAAAATGGTTATTCTCCAGTCCATGCTATATAAAAAGCAGATAATGTGTAATATTTTTCAAATCTCTTCTTTTTAGGTGGATTACTAAGTAAAAATGGCTAAAAGGTGGCCAAAGCCTAAATGGTACTAAATTCAAGCAACAACTCCAGGCCAAGAATCATTGCTCTATCATACATAAAATTTCCTACATGCATATTTATGTAGGAGATAAATGTTGGTTGATGGAGTAAAGCCTCCTGGGAAGAGTAATCTGCAAGTTAGCCAGAGGATGTAATGATGCAGCACCCTCTTGCTGGAGTTGGTTTTCTCTAATGCATTGTCAACGCTTCTGTAAGCTATCACTCACCCATACAGCATAATCAACCTCAGTGAATTCCTTGTTTAACAAAATTGGGCATAAATAGCTATTGTCTTTGTTCTCCTGATACCCTAGCTGAATAAACTTTTTTCCCTACCCAAGAAAATCAATACAAGGTTCCAAAGTATTTAATCTCAAATATTTTTTCTTTGTGTTTGACTGAAACAATGATATATAGATATCATTTCATTCTGTGTCTCTCTTTTTATATGTATGATTAATTTTGTTTGTTGCCTTTGCATAAAATTTCTTGGTGGTGCTGCAGAGATACGCCAGCAATGATGTGGGATTTCCCTCTATATGCTGTGATTACCACTGATAAATAAAGTAACTGCTTTAGGCCTATAGTAGAGCTATAGAGGAACAGAGCTAATTGGGGGAAAATAAGCTCAATGCCAGGAGAGAAAGCAGAGTCAGAGAGTAGCCATGAAGCCATGCCAGAGCCAGACAGAACTTTAGCTGGTAAGCCACAGCCACGTGGCTATTAGGCCTCCAATTAATAGAAATGGATTAAATTAATATGTAAGTGTCAGCCAATAAGAAACTAGAGCTAGTGGGCCAAGCAGTGATTTAATTAACATTGTTTCTGTGTGATTATTTTAGTTCTGGATTGCTGGGACAAACAAGCAGCCTCCATACAACACAGCAGTTATGAGCATGCACTGTTCTTGTTGAGCACATATGTTCAGTTCATAGCATCTACCTCAATTGACTCATTAATTCCTGTAACTCAAGGTCCAAAGGATCTAACACCCTTTTAGTACCTCGGGCAACTACATTTATGACCACAAACCTCAATGCACACACACACACACACACACACACACACATAATTTCATCAATAAAATAATCTTTCAGAATGTTACTTGTTGGGGAATATGCTATATATATGAATTCACTCCTGCTGTGGGATAATGCTCTTGTACACTGTAAAGATTTGTCCCTCATATTCATTTAATAAAACACTGATTGGCCAATAACCAGACAGGAAGTAAAATTGGGGCAATAAGACTAAGAGAATTCTGGGAAGAGGAAAGGCTGAGAGTCAGTCCCTTTTTGAAAGTTAGCAATAAAATATATATGATTTTTATCATGGTCTTTTTGTTGTTTCTTTGGCAGATAAGACATGCTGTTACAGGTCACAATGCAGATCATTTTAATATACCAATAATAATCAATTCTAATTTGAAAAATAAAATGCATAACCAAATATTGAAAATATTAACTGATATTTAGCCATATAACAACTAATAATGTCAATGACATTCTGATGTGAATGTAAATCTTGACTATCATTATCTAGGTTTATTCTAATATAAACATTTGTAGAGACATGACAGGTCATTGTTGGATCATAAAGCATAATCTCGTTTGTTGGCTCTCCTTGGGACATGTTTGGAGTAGGACACATCACCTCATTTGACAATTCAGTTAATTATATTTATAAATGATTTCATGAAAGATCTTGGGTATAGTTTGAAATAAGAAGAAGACAATATATTTCATAGATCAAAAACAGAGGTCTGCATTTCACTGTATAAGACAATATAGTTTTTGATTCTTCCAATAAATCTGAAAATAATGTAAGAATTGTGTGACTCTGATATTAAAGTATAGAATGAAGATTTTGTCAGGAAAAACATGTTAAATACATGATATGGCCATAATAGTTTACAAAAAAATTCAAAAAGATCTTTGCATTTCAACAGTATATGAATTAGATGTTAATTTTGTAATTAGTTATCCAAATAAAATAATTAAGAAGACATTGTGTCTTCCAACAATTAAGTGCACCAATGCTTGATCTGCATGGAAACAGATAGACATTATGACAGCAATTCCAGGTAGAAAAAAAATACTGAATTTTATTAAGCCTTGTAATTTATTTCTATTTCCAGTTATTAGAATGTCTTTCTATTAAAACATTTAGCATTTTAAATCATATAATTCTTTTTTAAACATTCAGTTTTCCTCCATATAACACATGGTATACTTTCCACAAATAATTGTATAAGATGGATCTTTGTATTGGCCCTTTTAATAATAAAATATAAATGAACAAGGACATAAAGCTTCATAATTGTTATATATTATATATTGATTACATATAATGTATGCTATGAACATATATACCATATATTATCATGAATGATAATATTCAAGATATTACATACATCAACATTATAAGCCTATCAACACTAAGACACCTATTTTGCCAATTCTTGCAATAAACGGAAAATTTAAAGAATATATTGCATCATCTCATTGACTTGTTCATGAGATTTCTGCAGAAATAAGATTAATACATTTATCCATATTTATCCATATCATATAAAATGTAATGATGAAGATATTTACATGCAATAGATATTATAAAGTAATAAAAAGAATTAAAAATGATAGGACAATACTAAAGTTTCTGGTTGTATATATGATTAAATAAATTAATGCAAGGGGAAATTTTCATGTATTTTTTCAATTGTTTAGAGCAACTTATTGCATCTTATTTCTTTTATAATTCATTTTTGAGCATAGTACCTAAATCCTGAAACATACTCAAATACTATGATATCCAGTTAATGGATAAATAAATAAAAATCAAAAGGAATTATGCAGCTAGACAAAAAATATATACATATTTCTGTGTTACTATTCAATGGCATAAAACAAGTCATATGTGAATGTAACAAAAGATGTTTGTGAATGTAAATTAAAGAAGTATAATTAATATTTCCCCACTACAGAATACATGGGACCTGGAGCATATGAGGCTCAAGGAGTAGATTGAGTTTTGAGCAACTGATGTTAGTATAGTTTCTCCAATTGAAACATTCACTCTAGGAGAGAGGAAAAGGCTCCTGAGACACAGGAAGCGAATAAAAGGTAACATGTCTGAGAAGTGAAATCTTGGAGGATTCTCTAAGGCTTTTCCTTAGTTTTACAAAAAAAAATTTTTAAAAGGTACTGAGGCAGGAGAATGATTAATCAACCTACAGAAGGGAGAGTACGCTGTGAGAAGAGATCACGGAATATCGACTGCCTACCAGTTTTGCAAGGACCTCTAAAGTTGCAGCTTCTGTGAGCTATCACTTCTGTTGGGGTGGGCTTTCAGTGATGTGGCTACTTTTGAGTCCCTCTGTTCATTGTTATCAGTAACCCCTTACTCATATTCATTCCTTTTAGAACCCAAATAAAGACTCGATGATTCACGAAGTTGGATTTTTTCAGTCATTATTTTGGTCTATCCTGTGTTTCCTTCCTGGGTTTATATGAAATGTTCATTGTATGTCCTAAAGAATTCCTACCAAACGATGATAAGATTGTCCAAAGCCAGCAAGGGAGCAATGGAAATTTGAATAGTCAGTGTTAGAGGGCTCCAGCAGTAGTGCAGACAGGTTAATTGGAAATGTCTTGGCAGTAACAAAGAAGAGGCTGTTGTAACTGAGGATTTGTCAGAGCTGCATATTAAATAAATGTTATTATTATGAAAAGATGAAATATAATACAATTAGAACAATGGAGAAAAAACAAACAAATAATAACAAAAAACCTAAATGATATAAGAATTAATATTGTGAAAAATAAATGAACAAAAGCTTAAAAACCTTCACATAAAAATGACCAATGCCATCCTATGAAAACTATCAGCCTCCAAAAGTTGCAACTTGGTGTGTTCTTCCTAATGCCAGGGTAATAATTATTTGAAGAACTTTGTCACCTCTTTTTTTTTTCTAAGTTATGTGAAGTTTTAGGCATTTTGTGACCAGCACTCTGCAAAGGAAACTGAAATATACTCTGTTTCATCAGAAGGGAGCCATATGACTTCATGTTCCCCAAGGCAGTGGAGCGTAGCAAAGATTGTTTCAAAGCACCAAAATTGAGGCTCTCATCAAAACAACTGTTAAAACTGGCATCTCAACAAGATTCACTCAATGAAATTTTTCATAAACCAAACTAAACAGGGTTCAAGCATCCACATGACATTCCCATCTTTTAAAGTACAAAAGAACCAAAAGCAAGAACATTCTTTAAATGAGTGCATATAAGATAGTTTTCCAACTAACTTTAAGTTCTAAAATATTAAATTTATGAGCAATAAATATAAAATCAATGCATTAAACAGTCTTTCAAACATTCTGAAATTTTCAAGATCATTTCCTTAGGTGTTCTGAAATTTGCTTTCCAAAACTGTAGCATAAAACATACACATGCTGAGTGATCTCCCTTTTTGAATGTAAGCAGGAGTGGACAGAAGAGTTGTCAGCCTGCATCTCAGTTCTGCAAAGAAGGTGTCTGTCATGCATTTCATAAAATCACTCTGTCCATATGAAAACTCAATCGAATCTTTAGCATTATCTTTTAATACAATTTTAATAAACAAATTCCTATTCTTGCTATATAGCCAAAAGCGAATATTTTCTTAGTAGATTTATATAGCTATTAGCTATTTAGCTGGTACATCCTTGCATGTAACTATCATAAGAGGCCCCAAGTGGTGTTCTGAGAAATAGAGGATGCTCAAATAAAAGAGCTATGAATACATTCAAATCTTGTGTACACTTTGGAGAATAGCAAGACTTGTTCACATTTCCACGTGAGTTTGACAGTCCTGAGGAACAGACACCTGTTTGCTTGAGGGCTTGAGTTCCTGAGGACTGTGAAGTCTAAGAAAGATCTAACTTTACCACCCAACATGTGTGTGCTAAATAATGACATCTGGAAAGCTCTCAGCATGTTATGTTATGTTCCTTGTCCTTGTTACAGTGAAATTGTGAAAGGCAAACAGAATACATAATTTTAGCAAAGCTCCATGAAATTAGCAAGCCTGCAAGAATACAAAAATAAGCAGGATTCCAACACTGCACTACACAGAGTACTGACCTTTATTTCTTGTTTTTCAAGCCATAGTTTCTCTGTGTTAATAGCCCTAACTGTCCTGGAACTAGCTCTTGTAGACCAGGCTGGCCTCGAACTCACAGAGATCTGCCTACCTGTGCCTCACAAGTGCTATGATTAAAGGCATGGCTACCATTGCACGGCTACAATTTATTTCTTGAATGCTCACAAAGACCCATTTTCTGAGGTCTAACTGTATTCACTCATCAACATCTTCATAATGGCAAACTCTATTTGATGGTGTTTTCTGAGATAAACTTGGAAAAAAAATAAATCTTGTGGTTTCTTGTCTTCCAGAAACAGATAAATTAAAATTACTTCCCTAACAGATATTGAGATGAACATTAACTGCCTTGGAAGAGTTAACCAGTCAGTACCCGTACATTATCAATGAAAAAAATGTGAGAGACAAAGATAGTCACAGTCTGTGGACTTTAAGTAATAGTTGAACATAATAATCATCAAGCTAAAAAGAGAAAAGCGATTTGAGTGCTATCTCTTCTAACAATCACCCAACATGGATTTCAAGAGTAGATGAGAATAGCTGGCAGAAATCTTTTCTATTTTGTCTTTGTTTCTGTTGTATTATGAAAACAATATCACAGAATGCACATACACATGATTTGAAGTTTTAATATCCTTATTTGAACACTGAATTCTTTGAAAAAACCAATTACATCAACATTTCCTCTTCCCTTTTTCTCTCTCCAAACCCTTTCATATAACCCTTCTTGCTCATTTTCAAATCCACGGCCTTTTTTTTAATTAACTGTTGTTTTGCGCGCGCACACACACACACACACACACACACACACACAAACTTCTAAATATGTTCCTTTAACCCTCTCAGTCTGTTTAATGTTGTACGCATGTGTGTTTTCAAGGATGAACTTTTTGTAATGGGTAATAATTTGAGAAACTTCTTTTTCCTTCTGAGGAAGATTTCTCCTGCTTTCAAATATCCTTACCTGCCTATACTTCTTTAAGCCATCAAATATTTATCATTTATTTTAATGTTTATAAAATGCATACTGTATATTGAGGATTTCCCCCTTTCTCCTCCTGCCATCCTTTTTCTCTCATTTTCCCATTCCTGTTCATTTCTCTTACTCCACTAGATAAATATGTTTTGAACTCCTCATCAACCAGTTAACTCCTGTATTTTTTTTAAGCTCGTTTCCTTTCTTGAGGCCATTTCAAGAAGTAAATAAAGTAAATTTATTAAATCGGAACTTCTCCCTAGCCAGGCGGTGGTGGTGCATGCATCTAATCCCAGCTCTAGTTCCTGGGCAAACAAAATTAGATTGGGTATAAAATACTTTGTGCTTAAAAAACACTTGACGTGGTCATCTTATCAAAATGCCTCCTAACTCCATGTGTAGCTGTGTTAAAGCTCAATGGACTGAAGTACAGCAGAGCTTGAGAAAAATGGATCTCTGCCTGTTGAAATACATGAGTGCTTCTGAGGAAGAAGCATGTTATTGAAGTTATGCCCCGTGGATTTCCTAATAATCCTACAATGTCATGTACAGATACGTGAGTGCTCTTCATCTAGGCTCATGTTTATTTATTTGTTTGTTTGGATTGATTCATTTTGCAGCCAACTGTAGTATTCTCTCCCTCCTCTCCTCCCATTCCTTTACCCAAACTCTCCTCTGACCCCATCCCCTAATCGACTCCTTCTTTGTTTCTGTCCAGAAAGGGGCAGGCCACCCGTGGATATCAACAAAGCATGACATTGTTAACTTAAGGTAAGACTCCGCTCCTCTCATTGTATTAATACATTAATGTCTGAGCAAATCCCCTTTATTCAGGAAGTAATCATTCTAAGCAGAGACTTTATATTCCTTCACATGAATTCTGTCTCATTTTTTGTTGTTGTTTTATTAGCCATCTGTCAGAAAAACAAGGAAAATATTTTTAGAAAACGGGGAAAATATTTTCCTAATTATGAAACAAGAATATCATGTTTACCTCAGATGAGTGCTTTAGAGCTTCATTAACTAAAAGTTGAAAATTCAATATGTCTTTAGAGAAAAACACGAGGCTTGTACAATGGTCATATGGAGACTGTGGGCTCTGTTTGCCTATTGTTAGTCTGAGCTTTGGTCTGTTATATCCCAGCCTTACATATGGGGCTTCTCAGCTGGAAAAAGTGTCATTTGGAACAAAACAGATCTTATGAAGTTTATTTCCCACTGTCTAACATCCAATAAATGCAGCAAGCTTAATCAAACATTACACAGCTTCCAGAGTAAAATATGATGCACACATAAAATAAATCATGGACTTAGGGAGAAGCTAAAGCGTTGTCAACTGAACTGTAAATGTTTTCATATAATAAACAGTATAGCAGAATAGAAAATGTTCCAGAGTTGAAGCCTTCAGGTTGCGATCAAAGGGAAAAAGATTTGATTTAGGTAGGAAAGAAGCAGAGCATTGTGTCCAATTTTAACAATCCCGAATAGCGAAAGGAAATAGCATGTGGTGGAATTGTCAATGTGACAGATGGTTGGACTGTATATAATATAGTAGATATGTATTTTGACAAGAGAGTGGATGGATCTGACAGTTCACAAATCACAATCTTAGGCAGCACAACTGAGAAAATATAATTGAATGTGTGCTAAACTGATGCATAGTCAGTTTTTCATAACCCGAGGCAAAAAGATATTGGAAATGGACATGGTTATTTGCAGGTTTGATAAAATAAAGAAGAGACATAATGTGTCTAAAAGTGGATGGCAACATTCTCTACAAGTAACTACTGTTTTTACTATCTCCTTTGGGGAAAAAAATCAGGAATAACATTCATAAATAGAAATCTACTATTTAGAACAAGGGATAGGTTTAAAGGCTAATGTGCTTTACTTGAAAATACAGTATTTGTTAAACTAAGTCTGAAATTCGTACAGTGAAGAAGGAAATGCATTTTACTATTTCCTGAAATAATAATAGGGAATAGGTCTTTTCAAGTAGGAATACTTTCTCATTTTTTACATAAATATGTGTATCTGTATTTCTCAGTGTATTACCATCAGTTTGCAATAATTTCTTATTTTTATTTTTTAATTAATTTATTTATTTTTAAAACCAATCATTCCTCATTTTACATACCAATCCAAGTTCCCACTCCGTCTCTTTCTTCTGCTCCTCCCACCTTCCCTTCACCTCAACCCTGCTCAGTCCTCAGAGAGGATAAAACTTGGATATACTAGACTTTGTAGTCATTGCTATTTTTAAACATACCTATATTAAAGCAAATTTAGAAAGTGACTATTTTGGAAAAAACTAAATTAAATGGTAGATTCCCCATCTTCTCTTTAGTAAGTGCCAATGTTGTCAGCCCAACGTTATGCAGACTCTACACAGTTGTCACAAAGCAATGAATCAATGTTTCATTAAAATGCACATGACCTTCAAGTCTTCATATACCTCATATACCAGTATATCTATAGCAATGCCTGCTTATATTAAAGAGCTGAAACAGTAAAAGTTAATGGTTCTATAGTTCAAGTTTTCAGGGAAGAACCAGGCAATCAAGCATATTGGTTAAGAACAGTCAGCAATCAGCAGAATAAAGAACATCAAAGCAGGTGTTCTACTCCACATGATAATATGAACTTTTCCACATTGTCTTTCAATTCCTCTCTATGGAATTTTACCTGCCGATTGCCTTTATCAGTCCCATGTTCAATTCCACCAGAAAAACAATGAGATAAATTTAAAATCCTAACCACAATAAACCAAAGTATAGAGAAAATACAATTAGAGTTTCTGTTACTAGTCTGTGCATCTTCTTCGTAAGAAGGAAGTGTGGTTGGACATATTTGTTGTTTCTAGTGAATCTAAAAAGGCATTGCTCTATGCTTTAATAACCTTTATTGCATGGTTTTGTGGATATGATACTATATCATTGCCATCTGTGTTGATTCATAAATCACAATGCAATAAAGCCAGCTAATAAATCTAACTATCACTCTTCACATTATTGGCCCTCCTCATTTGCTGATTCAAGAACTCTTCCATATGTTGAGGTGGCATCTCTAAACTATGTATCATTATCCTTTATGTCTAGTGTCATTTTCTATAAATCAATATCCTTCTTCCTTGAAGTTGGCCTTGAAGAATGAGTTTCTGTATTCTGGCTTGAGCATGGTTGGAAGATCAGGTATGTGAAAAAGTTGCTGAACCCTTGTCACACTAAGCGGACATAGGAAATGGTGACCAAAGACCTTGTCACGTGCATTACCTCTACTATGCTAAGAGGTTTCTCAGTGGTTTTATCTCAGCTGCTACACAGTGATCAACAGTCTTGTTCCTGTGCCTGTAGCTAGCCATAGCTCAGTGGGCTCTTTGAATTTCCTCTTCACTATAATACACGATTTTATGCCTATAAGGCTGCTTCAGATATATATCATGATTGATTTATTTGCTGGTCTTAATGTTTCATTGTATTCATTCAGTTTGTTTCTGGGTAATTTTTAAATGCCATTTGCAAATGAGTCTTCTGCATTGAGAATACATCTTGATTTGATTTGTCTGGAAAATTGAAGTTGGTTTTAGGCTGGAACCTCTGAATAGAACCCATACTGTATGTGTAGTCTTCCCAACTTCTGTTTCCTTAATGATTAAACTAGACAGATGACATTATACTTCTGTGGAAAAAAATAATTTGGATAGTTTTCTGCATGGAATAACTGGGCAGAATTTTAATTTTTAAGTTCTTGATGTCAATAGAAATATGTTTGCATTCAAATTTGACACATTCTTAGTCTAATATATGCTTAATACATTATCATGTTAAAAAATCAAAGTTCATGTGCTGTTGAAAATCATGCAAATTAAACTTCTGTGTACAAATATATATTATTAATTATGGATGACATGGAAGTTCAATAGTTAACAAGTATCGGGATATCTCCACTGCTTCACTATGGCCCTTCCACCATGTTGTACTGACTCCAATATATACCACAGTCATGGAACAACCATCTGAATTTCAGAAACAACATAATCTTTTTCTCTTTTGAAATTGTTTATTCTTTGGTATTTTACTCAACACTGAAAAACAAACATATTTACTAAATTACAACCTTAACAATCCTTGTGCACACAATCCGTCTGTACAGCCCCTACGCACACACACACACACACACACACCTTTATCACACTCAATTTGAATTTTGTCTTTAACTGTTCCATGAAGATGTATCATTATTAATACACTTTAAAATAAGACTTTTGCTGTGTTTTTCTTTCTCCTCTATTCTGAGTCTAAACCCTACTATGTTCTGACTTCTTAAGCCTATTTTTCTCCCTTGATTTTTTAAAAGATGTTCTTATAGAACATCTTTGACCTCTAGAAGTTTTCTTTGTGCTAGATTCTTCTTTATCCACTAAACATCTAAACTTGACATAATTTTCTTTTAAGATTTCCTCTTTCAGCATATTTTTCAGAGACATATCATTTATTCTGAGTGTTCTACCTGCTCTGAGTGAACCTCTGTCCACAGTGCATCTCTACCCATCCAGGAGGTAGAGAATATTCTCTTCATATTTAATTCCCAGTACCCATGAATTTCACTTCTCAAACTACAAGTGTGGAATTTAAAATGACAGATGGATACAACAGTCATTATCTTGTGGATGGCTTATGTTTAATCTGCAAACAAAGGTGTCATGTTTTCAAATACAAACATTGCTTGTAAAAATCTTTATTCTGTTGTATTTAATAATGATTCCTTTGGCATGTTCTCTTCTCATAAATTAAGAAGTTCTAGCCACTGTCCTATTCCTTCTTCCAATGAAACTTCTGATCTTAAGTAGGATTTCATTTCAGTATTTCTTATATTGTATCATTGAATTAAAGCCATATTCTAATTTTGTTCCAATTACAACCATTTCAGATTTATATANTATATATATATATATATGCATGTGCATGTATACATATATAAATACATATATGCCTATCTCATAATGACATAAAATATATCAAACATTTATCTTGGTATCATTAGTGATAACTAAACAAACATCTAAAGGACTAAAATCAGATGTTCCTTTGATGCTCTTCTGATTTATTTCACAATTGAACAACATCAGCTACCACCAAGACCTCCAGCCCAGAAGACATTTCAATCACCACCAATTCCGCTACATCTTCTGCATCTACTTAACACTCAGTAACTGCTTTAATCAGGGTCATCACGTGCTTTTTCTTATGTTTAATACTTTTATCACAGTTAGTTTCATTAAACATTAAGTTAATCATGTCACTCCATTACTGGCAGTTGCAGTTGTCTCTCTAATGCCTATAGAGTTAATTTCTAACTTTTATTAGGGTACAATTAAAATCAGAGCCTTTCCATTCACAACCATCTGCACATATTGAAGGTTCAGAAAACATATCTTTTCTGAGTAAATTTTAGTTTCACAATTCTGAAGCTCCCTCCATCCTCCTCTGTTCTTTTTTATGTTGCCTTTCATCTTTGTCACGCAATATACTACCATCATTCCTGCTAACATTCAACTTTCACTTCTCCTTTGTGAGCTTTGCTTCTTCTAAGAACTCAGATTACTTATGTGCTATGATAGTAACTTATCCTGGAGCATATTTTAAGATGGAGTAGAATTCACTAGCAAGGCTCTACAGCAATGCAAAATCCAAGTGAGGCAAGTTGTGTTATTGCTTAGCATACACACATTGAGTTTGTTGTAGGAATATACTTTTTGCATGGTTAATCCTGAGTATAAATATATAAATTTCTCTGCCTAGTGGATTATACTGAATATGAGACTAGCAAAACTTCATTATTCTGTCATGATTTTGCTTAGACATCTGTACTTCTTTGTTCTTCATATATGCTGGGTTTCTTCATATTCAGAGAAGATGACAAATGCAATTGAACTCTAGCTCAGAAACACAGCCTGTTAACATCTAAATTAGTTGAACCTTTGTTAAACTACTTTAGTAAGAAACAAGTTATTTATTTATACCACTAATTTTCTGTGGTTTCCTAATTATATGCCTTATGGATACACATGGTTAATATACAAATAAATTAATTGACTATAACTCAAAGAAAATGGAAAATCTCAAAGTATCTTGACTGTACCAGCAATAATTCAAGTGAACAGACATATTAGAAACTCAACACGAAGTAAACTATTGTTGTGCCAATGCATCATTGCATCTCTCTACCTCACCTGAAAAACTCTTGTTTGCAGTAAATAGTGATTAACACTATGACCCACAACTGGCAATAAGAGAATATACAATGTTCTTTCTCAGAGGAAGTTTACATGCCTTACAATTCTTCCCCAGGGCTCAGGGATCACTGTTGAAGAGTGGGCACAAACAACATAGGAGCCTTTGGTGTTGGACAGCTACAAGGAAACATTATCTTCTGTACATAGCAGGACAAATATACAAATGAATTCAAAATGTTGCAAAAGCATGAGCAAAATAGTAAGAAGATTAAATCACAGTATGGAGAGAAGAGTTGCACAAAAAATCCCGCCTGAACAAAGAAGCTATTGCCAATTGTTAGCTGCTAGGAATGTGAGGAAAAATTTAACACTATGGTATAGCTCTAATGAGTTTACCATCTCCAAGGGAAGACTAGAAAAATATGACCAAAGGTGATGTCAATTCTTTATACCCATTTTTGCCCTCAGCAAACTATTATTTGGTGTGAATGGGCATGCAAGCCAAAATTTAAGGTAGAGCCAACTGATTGTTCTTCATATGTAAAAGTTTAGATTTGTGATTACTTTAGGAATCCTTATTTGATTACCTTCCAAGATAGGCAATAAAATGATTGGTCCTTTCGTTGAAACTGCAAAATGTAGCCTACCAATTAAATAATACGTTGCGTGCTTTACACTGTTAATCTATACCTAGTTGCTTGGGTATGAATGTACATAGGTTCTCGGAGGCAACTTGTTTTTCATCCATAATACATAAAATGTTTAATCATGTAAGGGATAGAAAAATATGCTGACTTTTTGCTTGCATTCATATAATGAATCACTTGAAAAATAGAATGTAAACATATGTTAGTTTTATATTGCTTAAAAGATATNTATATATGATGTATGGGAAAAATAAAAAAGGAGAAGGAAAACATGAAGAATTAGAGAAAAAGAAAGAACAAAGATAGAGTTATAAAGAAAATATCAAGAATATGAGAATGAAATAATAGAAAATACAGAAGAATAAAGAAGAAACCATAAAGAGAGAGTGTATCTTTTCCCTTACACACTCAGATAAAATTGTCAAAGTATGCAGATTCTGTGACTTTCCATTTGAGTCCTGTGCTATTGTAGGCTGGCCCCAGGCAGTGAAAACCAAGAAATATCTGTATACCCAGAGAGGTTAGGTAAAAAGGAGGGGCCTAGGGGGAATATAGGGATATCCCATGAAGGACAAAATAGAATTTATGGGCAGACTGGTGGTAGGTGAGGATGTTAAATTGATATACTCAGTAGACTAGTGCCTTATCCAACCATCATGAGGCTTCCTTCCACAGCAGATGGGAACAGATGCAGAGAACGATAGCCTGACATTATGTGAAGAGATAGTCAAGACTGGAGACTTCCATTAAAGTCCTTCCCCTTACTGCACAGGGAATCTTGCAGAAGAGGAGGCCGAGAAAGAGTATAATACCCAGAGTGTGTAGCACAAATAATAGAAACCTAGAGACAAATATTGGGATTCAAGATGAAGATAGAAAAGCAAAGCAGGCAAGCAAGTAGAGAGATTTTGCCTCTACCAATGTTCAGAAAAACAAATGGGTGATCCTGCAATGCTCTCCACCAACCTCAGATTCCATGCACCACTGAATTCCTGTCTCTTACCCTTTATATTCCTCTCTATTCCTAGCCATATTGCTCTGGCCTCCACCTGTCTAGTGCTGGGATTAAAGGCCTGTGATCACTTTGGTGTGAGCTATGTTCTCTTTTATACAGATTCAATCTTGTATAGTCCATGGTAACCTTGAACTTGTAGAAATATATCTGCCTCTGTCTCCCAAGTCCTGTGATTAAAGGTGCGTGCCACCATTCCCTGGCCTATATGGATGACTAGTGTGGCTGCTTTACCCTCTGATCTTCAGGCAGTGTTTACTTACCAAAATACAAATGATATACTACTGTAAGAGGGGATGGAGGACATCAGAAGAACAAGAACCTCTGAATCACCTAAGCAGGTACACATGAGCTCAGAGACTGAAACAGCAAGTACAGGTCCTACAAGGGTCCATACCAGGCCTTCTATGTATATATTATATCTAATAGCTTTGTATTTTTATGGGACTTCTGACTGTGAAAATGAGTGAATCTCTGACTCTTGGCCTTGTCTTGGGACAATTTTCCTCCTATAGGTTTTCATGTTGAAACTTGATACCATTGTTTTTGTTTCACCTTATCATATTTTACTTTTCATGATTGATTGTTATCTCCTAGTAGCTTATTATTTTCTAATTTGTGACAGAAAGGGAGTGGATCTGGAGGAGAGGGAATACAAAGAGGAACTTGAAAGAGCAGATGAATGGGAAACTGTGATCAGGATATATTATATGAGAAAAAACTCTAATTTCAATAACAAGAAAAATGTAAATGTAAAACAATATTATGGGATCTGTTAATATTACAAAATACACACACAGCTCAAGTATTATATACATATAATATATTTTGTGGAATAAAATATTTATGTCTCTACATAATTTTAAAATATTCAAAAATAAGTATTTTATACATTGAAATATTCACTAGATAAGGTGTTTATAATTTCCTAACTGTATTGATTGAAATAATAGCTCAGAATGAGAAAAGGGAATGAGGTTCCTTTAAGATTTTAGGCCACTAGGACAGCGCATATATTTTTTTTTCTCTTCACATATGTAACACTTTTGCAGCTAGGACCTTTTTTGTGTACTGCTCAGTCCCATAACCACTTATAAAATTCAGAGGCTTACTATTAATTGTAATTGTTTGCCCAATGTCTCAGGCTTATTACTGGCTAGCTATTACACCGTGTTGCCCAATGTCTTAGTTACTTTTCTACTATCATGACAAAGGAAAGACCAAAGAAACTTATTAAACAAAGCATTTAACTTCAGTCCACTGGTTTTATGGAGATATGGTCTATAACCACCACAGTAGGTGGCACTGAGGGCTTATATCTGACCCGAAAGCACAGACAGAGAAAAAAATTTAAAAAATAAACAGTTTAAAGAAAACAGCTAATGATACCCATGGTGGAAGTGTAAAGAGCTATAAGAAGCATAAAACTTTAAATGGAGACATGACTTAAAATCTGCATTCAATTTAGAGTAGAAGAAAGATGAATCAAAAATTCTTAAATCCTTAGTACTATAAGAAAATTATATATTTAAAACTGGTACATAAGGTTTAGCAATTTCGGGGAGGTAGTAAAAACCTAGTTTGCCATCTTGAGTCTGGCAGTGGTTGACAGCAAGTGAGTTTCCAGCAGTGTCAGTGTGGTATCAAGTAGGTCCGGCATGCGACCAACAGAGGAAACATAGGGGACCCTATGTACATGGACACATGGAGTTGAGAAAACTATAATTTCTCCCAAGGGTTAAAGTAGAACAGAGCCCCATTGTAGAAATGTCATCCTATATATATCAAAAGTCCCAAAACCAACAAGAAAAAAGAATTTCCATGAGTTATTTGTTCACGCAAGAAAGAGAAAATTCAACAACAACACATATGCGTACACTAACACTCAATAAATGCTACAGCTCTTCAGTAATTTTAGGGGCATTTTTTTACCATTAAGCATAACAGCAAATATGTGGACAGGAATTAAAAAAAAGAAGACCCACCTATTCATGGCAGTGCACATGCTTCTGCTTCAAATAACTACATGAAATGACTCAGGGTCACCACGGCATTCACTTTGTAGACAATGAGAATTCTTTCCCTATACAAGCAGAGAGCTTGAATTTATTAATAAAATTGCCTGGATTTATACCATGAAATAAAAAATGAACAGAGTTTGCCAAATTGAAATATTAGTGAATAACAGTCTTATGAATTAAGAACATTCTCTCTCTTGAGCACCTACTGAACAATTTTCTACATGATGTTTCTGCTGTCCTCTTCTAAAAAGGTCAGGATCATGAGGATATCTATATGAGCACTCTACTCTACAGAGAAAAGTGCTAGATTAATGAATGACACTTCTGAGAATAGATTTTAAATATTTATTGAAGTTCACAGGTCTCTATGCAATTTTTATAGGACATTCTTCTATATCACTAGTCACAAAATCTATCTACATATCTACCTTTTGATTGCTAAATGTTCATGTCCTTGAATTGAATTTGGGAGCTGCTTCATTGTGTTTCTATTAGTTACATCTCATTTATTTAAGTACTTAGATTACAATAAGTTTTAAAACATATATTATATTTACTACATACTTAATTTACATGCCAGTTACATGAAAAACAAATTAATTTCTCTACTATGCTAAAGTAAAGGTCTCTATTTATTTGGATTTTTCTTTTTTTGTTTCTTTTCCCTAAGCCAGCTATTGCTGTGGAACATTGTATGAGCATAATGTAAGGTATTGCAATAAAGATTCGAGATAATAGGCATCATTAAAACAAGTATTCAGATTAATGAGATTAAAAACTATTAACTCTGATACTTTCTGAATTTTCCAGAGAATAACATATTCAAGAAGTGTCAATTCCTTTTTAAAGATCCATGGATTAAAGATTTTGCATGACTAGTATGAATGCATAAAATTGATTCATCTGAATTATGTACAAAGATGTGTTTCCTTCCTTGGGAAAAAGCAGAAGGAGAAGAAAAGGAATAGCTGATATTTTCACTTCCAAAACTTTTGTGGCTTCCAGGAAACCTCCAATTTTCAAATAATTTCACTGTTATGGAACTTACATGTTTTATTAAGGGCTGAGAACTAGATCCCTTTTTCAGCGGTAAAACGTGTTTCTTTTAAGCATCAATATATAATAAAGGCATCATTAAAAAACTCAGTTACACTACATAATCCAATTACAATACAATATCCTCATGGTAAGGGTAAATGGTACCTCTCTTCCATCTCATATGTGTCCATTGAAAGCAACAGCTCTAGTCTTTGACATTAAAGAAGTATTTACTTGTATGGTAGGCAAGAAAGGTAATGAGTACATCAAGATAGTATTGTTAATAATGGTATCTTACTACTGAAATCATGCCCAGAACTTTTTGAGATTTTATTTTATCTTTTAATTTAAAACACAGACTTTGATTGAATGCTATATACATACATTTTACAGGAGAAAAATGAAAAATCACATTTTATACATTTATGTACAATTACAGTCTTTGAGGTGTTTTACCCACTTACATGCTCATATATATGGAAGTTGTCTAAAATATGTTATCTATGTGACAGCTAGGGCTTATTTGGGTTCATCTGAAACAGGTAAGTGAAGTCATGCGCAATGGTTGCAAATGTGAGCCATTGCATTTGCAAATGTAATGCCATTTTATCAAGAAGTTCCTTGGACAACTCTAATTTCAAGCAACCCATTCCCAAATAAATGTAAGTTACTACTGCCAATATGTAAAACATGACTGAAGTTCCTCAGAAAGCTGAACCTTGATCTACACCATGTTCTGGCTATTTCACGGCTTGAGTATATATTAAGAAGAAATGAAATGGACAAAGAAATGAGATTAATATATAAAGCAGTTTCCCAAACATCAATGTTTACAACAACAAAATACTTCTGAGTTTACCTTTGAGTGGAGTAACACTAAAATAGAAAAAGAAGGTATTCTGTAACTGGTTAAGAATTGGCCAATTGTTAAAATTATGACATCAACAATCTTTTCAAAGTCTGAGAGATCTTCTTTCAGGTAAACTTTAGTCTGTTGTCAATATTTCACTTCTGTTTTGATGGTTAGAGAATAGGAAGAGGGAAGCAAATAATTTGGGTCACTTAACAGTTTTTCAGGCCTTGGTTCAAGTTCAACCACAGACATTAAATTAATGTTTTTTATTGTTGTCTGGAAGAGTCACAGAGAAAAATCTATTAGAGCTTCTATCTAGTGTGCAGTTACTGGATTCAAATACCAAGAACACTAGCTTTGGAAAGCTATTTATTCAGCCTTATAGGCTTCTAGAATCCAAATTGATTGTAGAGGGGGAACAATGAGAGAATAAAATGGTGGAAATTATATATTTTAGAGGAATTTACATTAGTATGTATGCAATACAATATCCCCATCATACAGAGTAATAAAAAGTGAATGTCTCTCTGCTATTTCTTTTATGCCTCCCTTGAATATTTTAAAAGGCTTGAGGGAAGTTCAAATCCCATTATACCTAAATTAGAATCCTAGATTGGGTTAAGAGGAAAAAAGTTTAGTTTTCAAAGTCATCCAAACAGGAACAGTTCATGAGAAGAGAAAAAAAAATTAGAAAACCTAGGACTCAGAGTGAACTCCTTTGTAGCTTGATAAACAGAATTGCTGCCTCCCTGTGTGACAGGATCACACATTTGAGTCTTGGCAAACTGCCATACTGTGCAGACTGTTCTACTGCTGCTGAGCAGGGTGATTTGTACTAGGAGCACAGATCAGGTAGTGGATGAGAGACTACAGCACCAGTTAAATAGAAGCATCATTACAAAGCAAAAATCTAACAAGCTAAATATGAACTGCATACAACTGAAAGACAGAGTTATGAAATGTCTTTCTCGGAAAAAAATCTACAAGAATCCCACAAACAGATTAAATCAGTTATTTAAAACAACCTTAATGGAAGGAGGGATAAGTTATAGAATGATACATAACTTTTAGCAATACATAATTTCCCTATGTATGGTGGGTATCCCTGCATTCATTTATGTGTATAGTTATGAGATGAGCACAATTTGAGGTCCCATAATCAATATACTCTATGATGATGTTGTTTTTAATGTATGTCAAAATTTATTCATGACATCGAAAGAGATTACATCAAGAAAGTGTTTACCAAGTAATTAACAAATGGATGTTTTGTGTTCTTTTTACTACAATAAGCTATGTTGTACCAATAATTAAAAATGAAGATGCTGAAAGAGAGGGGAAAGGCAAAAAGGGGAGTAGAGAAAAATATATAGCTCAATAAAAAAATCAATAAATAAATTAATAAGTAAATAAAAATAAAGATGTACCTGATTGAGCTTTCAGCTCACCTCCGTAGACAAGTCAACACACTGTTTCACAGAGAAAGCGTCATAATCTCTTCAGTCTCCTATAACGAAAGTGGCATGCACACAATGGATTATTGGCAACAGAAGTATGGAGCTGTTTATCCAAGGTCAACTCTTCAGTAAATCCAGCACACAATGATAGTTCACTCCACTTCACAGATGCTTGCATAGCCTCATGTGGTACAAGTAGTTTTGTAGCTCTCCAGTTTCCTTTATAAGTGCACCAAACCAATCTAGAAAGCTTCTCTCTTATGTGCTAATTATATCCCTATGCCATACCTACTAGGACCATCACTTCACTGGGGTTTTGCTTCAATGTGTGAAATTTCTGTAAATTCAGAAAGTACCTGCTATTCTTTTTCTTTATTTCTTCTAATGTTCCCTACATTATATCTTCCTATAGACAGTGAGAACTAAAGAATAAGTCTATTCCAGTCCTGAGACAAAAGAAAGTAGTTCTCAGTGGGAATTCATAACTAGAGAACCTGAAGGGAGCTCTTCCCAAAACTGTGAGCGCTGAATTAGAAGAAAAGGGTCCTGACCTCACTAGTATTTAGAGAAGGGTACCATAAATTAGAGGGACTATAATTAAAGCTAACCCATAACATTTAGGAGACTGAAATTCGGGAGGCAAGCAGTGTAGACCTGAGAATGCTTCAGCACTTTTGTGTCTGAGAAGGAATTTTTCCTTTCTTGCTTAACATTCAACTACAGCTTTGAGCCTTTTGCTGATTGTATATTTGGGTTTTTGCTTTATTTTTGTTTTATTTGTTGTTGTTTTATAGCATCCAACCCAATATTCTTGTATGAACCCATAGAAACATGTGAAGGTGTATCCCTGATGGAAGCAAAATAGTGTTTTTGACTGGCTCATCAGCATTTGCCTCCTAAAATATCCAATGGAAAGTAGTGGATAGAAGGAAAGCTATTAGGACAAAAGAGTGATAAAAAAGCCCGATAATGTGCATTCATTAAATAGTACTGCTAACATTTTTGAGGGGGTGTATTTTAGGGGGTGGATTTTTGTGTTATCAAATGAAACTTTCCTTGGACAAACTTTGGTAGGCTCTTACTTTATTTATGTCAGTGATTACTTGGTTATAATTTAGTCTATGACTCAATCCTTTGAAATGTGAGTGGACACTTTACTTGCTCGTTGTAAAATTTGTCATGACATGATCCTTGCTTTCCGTGGTTATAAAGCTACTCTATCCACAGTAAGGCACACTTTACGTGAGAGACCATTTCATTGTTTAATACTAGTTATCAGTTTGGTTTCTAGTCACCAATAGACACTGAGTGGAAGAATTTCCTTCCATGAAGCTTTTCATGAAAGACCTGATTCTTAAGGTCTTGAGATAGATAGTCTTGAATGGTAAAACCAGCCAGTGACTGGGGAAGATTTTCATCTCAAGAGAAAGGATTTTCTATTGCCAGTTTTCAGAGATGAATGTTTTTAGCAAAGGAAGCACATGAGCCTCACATTCCTAGCTAAAGACCAGCAAAAGTGAGAGAAACAGCAAGGCCATTTCCTCAGTATGCAAAATTAAGTACTGCAAGAGTTAGAAACGCTTTGCAGATCTAATGGGTTGAGGACAATTATCATTTTCACTTTTAACATGAAATCTGATTTTAAAGGTGTCTCATTCCCACTCTCATTCTGAAAAGAATTAAAATAAAAAGAAATGGGATTTTGAAAGCAAATAAAATGTGCACAGTCTATATAAATTCTGGGACCCAAGTGGCCAAAGCTCTGAAGAGATTTGCATTTATTAAACTATGGGCCAGTGCTCCCAAGTAATTAAAAGGGAATTGCAATATTTAATTATGTCTCTTAAAGAACATTAGTGGAGATTCATTTCATTACACACAAAACTGCTTCTCAAACCCTCTTTTGTTCTTGTTTTTTAATTCAAAGTACTGGTCCAGGAACCTTCAGTAACCAAATCCACCAAACCCCAATAACGCATGTACTTTCCAGGATATTTTCCCCCGTTCCTCATCTTTGTTTACTCTACACATACGTGTTCCTCTTATCTCCTTTTGAGTGTTTTGTTGAAAACAATTTTTCATGGCTGAGCAGTAGGGATGCATGTCTCTAATCTGAGCACTACTCAGGAAGCAGAGGTAGGCAACATCTCTGAGTTCAAGGCCAGCCTGGTTTACAAAGTGAATTCTAGGATAGCCAAGTTTACACAGGGAAACCTGTCTAAAAAAAAAGAAAGAAAGAAAGAAAGAAAGAAAGAAAGAAAGAAAGA
>LOEQ01010073.1:0-10404 GCA_001685075.1 Bramus lutescens | reverse complement strand
AAGAAAGAAAGAAAGAAAGAAAGAAAGAAAGAAAGAAGGAAAGAAAGAAAAGAATTTTCATACATATTTTGATTATAATTTCCCTTCGCTAGTATCCTCTCAGGTCTTCCTCACCTCTTTACCCACCCAATTGATGCCTCCTTTCTCTCTCTCATTAGAAAATAATCAGAAACATTAAAAAATAGATTGAAGAAAAATTATAAGAATCACACACACATGATAGCCCTTAAACAATTAAGAAACCATAATATATAAGTATAAAACAGTATGAATAAAAAGGTATGCTCAATCAAAGCAATCTGAGGCAAAACAACATGTGGTCATTTTATGTTGACTACTGCTGATCAGGAGGTCACCTTTAAGTGTAGCTTATGTACTCACCAAGCTTGCCTGAGAAATTATTTGCTTCTTTGCAAATAGATGTTAGTTGGCGGTAGCTTCTTGGCTGTGGATGGGTAGCCATATCTACTTCTCAGCTCTGGAACATTGTCCAGCTTGAACCAGTATAGGTTCTGTGATACTGCCAAAGCTCAGTGAGTTCATGTGCATTTGAGTCGTGTCGTGTCTGAAAGACGCCGTTTCCTTATTGTAGTCCATTACCTCTGGCTCTTAGAGTCTTTCTGCCTTCTCTTCCACACCTGAGCCTTGAGGGGAGGGTTTGAGGAAGACATCCCTTTAGGACTGAGTACTCCAAAATCTCTCTGCACGCTGTCTAGTAGTGGGTCTCTGTGTTAGTTCCCAACTACAGCAAGTTCTGCTTTACCCATAAATCAGTGTCTCATTCATTTAGTAATATCTCTTTCATTTATTACTAGATGTGTATCAGTACACTTTCAGATACATATCATATTCTATACAGATGAAGCCCATACTAGTGCCTTAAGCCCTTCTGTGTTTCTTTTTTTCCCATTTTCTTTATTATTATTGAAAATTTCCACCTCCTCCCCTCCTCCCATTTTCCTCCCCTCCCCCATCCCCCTCCCTCTCCAGTCCAAAGAGCGGTCAGGGTTCCCTGCCCTGTGTGAAGTCCAAGGTCTTCCCCCTCCTTCTGTGTTTCTTACCACCTTAGGTAAGTCTGTCCGATAGGTATATACTTTTGTAGGTAATACTAGCACTTCTGTTGCAGCTGCTTCTCTTTTTATTTCTGTTTGGCACGGATAATTCATACATGCTTCCAACAGAAAGAAGACCACTAGTTTCCCTCTGTTTTCTAGAAAATGCAGTTTTAAAATTCCCAAAAGCCATTATTTTCTTTTACTTCATTTTATTGGCATCTATTACTTGTATAAAATAATGTGTTTTACTATGGCATTTCATATGAAGTATCCTTTGATCGTTTTCAATCCCATATTAACACATCTTCCTACCCCTCTCAATTCTGCTTCCTTTAACTAAAAGTCATCCTTCTACTTTAATTATTCTAGATACTATTTTTATTATTATTGCATGTATATATTTATAAAAAATAAATACAACATCTTGAGAACATTTAGTTTTTATTGTATGTACATATTAAAGCATACCATTTGTTGTCGGAAACTAAGCAGCTCATTCTCAGAGAAAATGATTATCCCTCTCTCACAATCTGTTAATTGACTCCACCATTTTAATAGGAGTGGGACTTTGCAAGATCTCCCCTAAGGCAATGGATTATTTATCTGCTAGTGCTGTGGTCGCTCTGGTCTTATTTAGGTGATCATATTGTTGAAATTTCATGGCTGCAGCTTCCTCATCCTATATAGCAAACATGGAATCTCATAAGGTGCCCTGGTCCTCTGGTTCTTAAAATCCTTAAGGTCCCCTTTCTGAGTTTTTCCATGAGCTTTAAGCATGAGGCTTTTGATGTGTCAATTGGAGTTGAAAAGTTGTTCTCTGTATTTCTGTAATGATCAAAACAGGTTTCTAAAGAAGGTTCTTTGATGAGGGGTAAGACCTAGACTTCTCTGTGGATATAATGATAAGTATTTATAATGAAGTTAGCACTTTCTCTGATTCAGAGAAGTGACAGCAGTAGATTCTCCTCTAAGGTCCCTGATCTCATCAGTCATAAGGTACATGGCTAGATGAATGTTATAACACATCAATTTCCTCCTGTTGAGTCGGCCAATCAATAAGATGGTGGTTTTCTCCAAGACATAAATACCTTCCAGGATGTCTTGCCATGCTAATGAGTGCTGTCTTTCATAGAAATAGCTGGGCAGGGATATTGATTGCCTTTCTCACTCTCAACTTGCACAGTACCTTCCACTGCTCTGAGAGGTGGTACTCATGAAGGTTCTTCTAGGACAGCTCTTCCAAGTTCTCTGTCCAAAGTGTGGTTTCTACAGCAGTAGCATTAATAGTCTATGAAGATCATCTTAAAATATCAGTGTTGCCATTTCAACATACAATATTATACTGGATAATTTACTTGAAGGCAGGAATATGTGTTATTGTTGGTTTTTTCATCAGTTTACAGCATAATATGTAGAACATAGGAAAGATGGATAAATAATGAAGCTAAAGGTTTTAGTTTATCCAACTATGAATGTTTCTTTACTCATTTATTCAACCCTCCAGCCATACAGTACTTTTAGAAGACTGTATTTGAGATCAGCTGTCAACTTCAGTGGATAATATAAGCTAAATATGGAAAGATCGTTCCACATGGAAAAGTTTTAAACTGGTGTAAAGGCACAATGTGAGAGATGTCTAGACAGGTTCAGAGGCAGGAAAATAAGCACATAATATAACTAATGCTATAAACAAATTAGGTTATCTCTTGACAATGAATAAACTGAGGGGCACATGATGGCCAGAAAGGCAGTCAAATAATAATTATTCTAAACTGGAAGCTTGGATCCTTTGTAAGTGGACTTTTGATTCCTTACTCCCTTCTACAACATATTCACAATTGTACTTTTTTATAAACAAATATTTATTCACACTGACAACAAATGATAAAGCTTATTTAGTAACTGTAAAAAAATCTTAGAATAGTATTGTAGTAATATTTTATTTTTGTATTCCAATAAGGTATTATATATTTAGGAGGCTAATCACTGCTCATTAAAAAACAAATGCTTCACAGGGAAATTCACACAATATTCATAACATACAGTTAGTCATCAAATACAATAAACAAATAGAAGAAATATGAAAGTTCCTAAATGACCTTTAGAAATAAGTGCTAAGGTTTTATGACATAAATCTTGGTAATAGGAAATGAACAGTAGAGATACTTGGTTATCAGCAGTTCTAGGAAAGTAAATCAATGGCCTCTACTTTCCCATAAAAGTCATGGCTAGTTGAGATTCCACCACTAGACTATAAGTAGAGGTCCAATTTTTTGGCATATCTAAGAAATTGTAAAGAATTTAAAACTGAATATATAGGCACTAATTAAAGACATTAACTGCTTAATGGGTAAGAATACCATAAATTTCCTGTGTCTTTCCATACTCCATAAAGCAGAAGATACTAAATGAAGGAAGGGGAAATGTCTTGTACTTCTTACACATCAATGATAAGAGAGATTCTCTGGTGCTTTTATGCATTCTCTCATTAAGTAGAAGTATTTGTTCTAGATACTGTACAATTTTGACATTTTCTTTTTCTGTCCAAAGTCGACCTTTGGGGAAGAAAAAGCAAAATAAAACAAAATCAAAGAAAATAATAGCAGAAAGAGGTAAAAGTTTGAGAAAAATTTCAGATGTAATGGGAATAATGAAGGAAGGAAAGAAGGAAGGAAGGAATGAAGGAAGGAAGGAAGGAAGGAAGGAAGACTGGATGAAAGGAAGTAAAGAAGGAAGATTGGATGAAAGGAAGTAAGGTTGTTAAGTAGGAAAACACTAGATAAGATGTTATAGCAATCATGCAACAATTAATTTCAAGACAAGACCAAACAGTTGCACAAAATGGGACAGACAATATTTAAAAGACAGGTTTGACTTCAATTAACTCAATTTAAATGATTTTGATTATAGCGTAAGGCAATCCTTAAAGGTGAAAATTGCTAACTATATTTGAAGGAAGAACTGGAGAGTTAAGAACCATGTTTATGGAACACAGAAATAGCAGAATGAGTTCAGGAACACCAGAATATTCTCTTTAAAACAATAAAACTTGAACATGTTTAATGTTAGCCTATATAGACAGACTTAGGTTTAAAAATATTAAGAGCACAGCTTCCAGAGAATTGCAGGGTCTGAGAGCAGTTAGCACAAAGAAAGGGGCTTTTGTTAAGTGAAAAGGAGTAACTTTGGTATAAATTAAACCTTGAATATTTCCAGTCATGTTCAGCATAATGAATTTTGGATAATTTGATTCAAATGTTTATATTATGAGTATGTAGGCTTCTTAGTGAAAGTCTTTTTGAATGTAATATAATATGCTATTGGGAAATGAAGATGTTGGAAAATAGAAGAGAAAAAACAGACAATATTGGTAGCGGCTTGAACTATGTCTTTGAGTCTAAATTTCTGGAAACTAAATGACAGTCTAAAGGAGAAAGAGTCAAATGAAGCTGACATTGATTTTGATTCTATTAGTTTGCAATTCAATTCTGAAAAATCCCTTATGCAAAGCACTTAGTGGTTTGCTTATGACTTGTTCTTTCTGCTGCTTCTTCACTTATTTTTTTCAGGTTATTCCTTCTTTCTCTGCAAATGATCATATCACTATTTTGTTTAATATATATCATATACATAGAATAAGTGATATATGTGTATGATATATATTATATAATGTTTTATTTTGCTGGATTGTTTTTTGATAGAGAAAAGAGGTTGGGTGAGTACAATCAATTAATATATAAGGTTATTTATGTACAATATCATTAATAAAAGTCTTATTATATGTGCTATGATACACTTCCAAAAGAAGGAAGACTTTGGAACATACAGGAAAAATGAATGCCATGATGACAATATTGGTAGTAACAAGAACTCTTTCTTTGAGATGGGGAGTAGTTGGGTCAGGAAAAAGTAAACAAAATACATCATATGAAGAGAAATTAAACAAAGGTTATAAATACATTAAACATAGACACAAACTTATTCTTTAGTTACTAAAAACTCAAATATTTTAATTTTTAGAAAATTAAAAACATTAGACAAAGTTTTGGAAAAAGGACAGTGGTGAAATTGTAAAAAGCCTTTGAATGAACCACCACAATGTTCATAGATAGCCAGGTATCTCCTCTGTGCTCTCATGGTACAGAGAATGTATGACCTTGACTCTCTTACAAAACCTAATCTTTCATCACTTGTCTCAGCTCTGTGAGTTACCTCCATCACCCAGGAGTTTAGTGTTTAGCCAGTTTGTTACATGAGTCACGAATACTCAGTCTGTTAGAAACACACTCACTTTTCTCCCCAACCTCCCAGGTGTTCCATACCACTTTCTCAGGCCCGTGGTGTGATTCAGCTTCTTGGGTCTCTTCTTCTTCTAGAGACTGATACCAAAATTTTAGTGGACGATTTGATTGGAAAATAGTTATGTAGCTCTGAGAGAGTTCCATTACACCTACTTCAAGGGAAAGGATATTTGCATGATTCCAGTCGCCAGTCCTAAAAGGGGACAATGATAAAGAGTATTGCTAAGGTAGACCTGCACTGGCCTTGCCTCACAAGCAAGGAATATGACCCTATTTTTTTAGTCCTTAAAGTTTGAACATTACTTATTAGAACATCATGATTTTTGTCTACCATTTCCAGATTACTTGTCAACTCTTTGAAACTATTTTTGTTTGGATGGTTTTGGATCTTTTTAGGGGGTGTGGCTGTTTGGTTTGCTTGTTTTATTTTTTTATTTTGGAATATACTTATATTTTTATTAATTAAATTTATTTATTTTACATTCTGCCTGCAGTTTCTTCTACCTCCTCTTTTCCATTCCTTTCTTCTGTCTCCTGCAGGCCTGCCACCCCCTCATTCTCTGTTTTTGTTCAGAGGGGCAGACCTCCCATTGGTGTCAACAAAGCATGGCATAGCAATCAAAGGTAGGGCAAAGCTCCTCCCCTTAAATTACTACTGGGCGAAGCAACCCAATACGGAAAATAGGTTCCCAAAGCCCAGCTCAATCATTACGGACAGGTCTTTATCCCACTGATAGGAATACCACAAATAGAGCAATCTACACAACTATCAAACTTATGTAGAGTGTTTAAGTTGGTTCTATGTCAGTTGAGAGTTTGTGAGTTTGTATGACCCCAGGTTAGCTGTTTCTGTGGGTTCCCTTGTGATGACATTGATTCAGCTGGCTCATACAATCCTTCTTCCCTCTAATCAACAGTGTTCCCAGAGCTTAGCCAGTTCTTGGCTGTGGATCTTTGCATTTGTTTCCATCAGATGCTGGATGAATGCTCTCTGATGACAATTAGGGTACACATCTCATTCATTAAATCCCCTTCCATGCAGACCCCTACGCATTTTACTTTATCCCTACTGTCTACTGTTCCCATCAACCACCCAGCCTTAGTTTACCCAGGGTAATCTTTGAAAATTGATAATCTGACAAATTATTCTTGTGGCCCCTCTGAGTGGCATAAAATTTATAAGATCCTTATTTGAATTATTATGTGTCTTTATAAGAATGGAGAATATGAATTTTACCTTGTCAGTGATGCTATTGTTCATCAGAGCATGGACTTCCTTTATTGCAACTGTATATAACATATAAAGCTTAACAATATTTATAGAAGATCACTTGGATAACCTCAGAAAGTTGTGTCAATTATACCTTGGTAAACTGTCTCATTTAAAGATGAAAATGAGTAAAGAAGGCTTTCTGAGTAAAGAAGTCTTTTCTGTAAACCTATTCTTATTCAAAGAAATGCTAGCTTACATTATTTCTAAAATGGATACACAAAGCTGCAAGTAATCCTATGTTTAAATGGAAAAAGTCTATATTCATGGCAGAAGATATCCAGAGCAGTTATTCACAAATTAGAATGTATATAGAATAGAAGGGTCCTGTGGAATTAAAATACAGTTATTTTTGAAAGACTGAGCATAAGACAAAAATCTTACTATTTTAATAATTGTTACTCATTTACAAAACAAAACTAAAATTTATATCTCATTTTTCTTATGTAAATAGAATATGATAAGTGATAATAATGTATAAAGAATGTATATAATTGTACAATAGTAAATTAAATATCACAACAGACATGGCATACTTAATGGTATATTTGCCTACTATCTATCAATCGATATTTCTAACTATGAAGATCTAACATGCAAATATGAAATGAACAATCGTAAAATATTTTATTCATCTCAGAAATTAGTAAGTGAACATATGAAATGTTAATGTTAGTTCATTAAACAGTTAAAGATATACATCTTTAACTGAAGAAGGGTTAAAAAAAAGACACTAAAAATAACCTTCCTGGACAGGATACATACCTAGTTACTCTCATAAATGACAGTACATGGCATCTTTTGAGTTGCACCTTTCATGGAAGACAAATTATCTTTATCTTTATTGGAAAATATCACACAGCATATTAAGTGAAGTAGTTTCAGTCAAGAATCTTCATAGGTGAAAATAACTTTAATCACTGTAGTTTCCTGCTGTGTGCCAATAAACAACGCTCTTATCTAAACATTTTTACCTGGGGACAGCTATCTTCCAGCTGCCTGTGTATTTTTCTACGATCCAGAAGGCTTCCTGAAACTTCGTGCATACAGAGAAGAAATTCTTGGAAATTAACTCTCCACCTGTCCTTGTCAGCTCTCTAACCACACAATCCATTAGGTGGGCTCATTCTGCTGAGAGTTAGGCTTGAATGACTTATCAGGGGAACAGTCTCTGACATCCTGGACTGATGTTTGTCTAAATCAAAAACTGCATTTCCTGCATTCTCTGACTTTAAACCTCTCATTTAACTTCAGACACTATCTGTTTCTTCTCCAATCCTAAACTACTACCTAGGTCTTTAAATGAGACAGGTTTTTGTCCTGCTTGTAAAAGAGCTTTACTTACAGACATCCAAGTGTTGGAAATTTCAATGTCTAACAGGTCTCCCATGACACAGGCTGGAAAAACTGACTTAGCCTCCCAAGTGCCTATTTAGTCTAATTTTCTCATGTAATTGACAATTCTTGTCCAGTTAATATTAAAAAAGTGCAATCTGGATGCATTTTCTCCCATGTAATAAAATAGATGTTATCTCCTGGTGCATGTTTTTAAATCTAGACAGTATCTGTTACTCACTGTGTTCCTATTTCATAGACTAGTTGGGGAAGTGTGCTCGATCTTACACTACAACATCTTCTTCAGCTTCAAATGTAGACTGATTGAACTATTTGCAGCAGATTGTATATTTACTTTTATTATTTTTTTTTCATTTTTAAGAACTATCTTTAATGATATTAAAATTTATTTCTATTATTATACTTCTATAAATAATATAAACTTGGCATAGTCTCCTATAGGAAATTTTAATATATAGCTTTATAGGCTAAGTTCTCAAAGCAAAGCTCAGACCCATGGTTTTGGGTGTGTTGGGTGTGACTTACCTCACCACACATAATTATCCCCCTTTGTCCCTTTCTTACTTCTTCTTTGAGAATTTCACAATTATACCATGATAATAATCATCCTTTCTCTCAGTTTCTCCAAGAATTATCCCCTATTTCATACACACTCAATTTTGTGTTCTCTTAAAAAATATGGAATCCAGTTAGTGCTGGCTATATACTAGTAGGTGTGTGGTCATCCATTGGAGCATCGTTAACCTACAATAGGCCATAATTTTAATAACTACCCAACACTCAATTAATATCATTTACCTCGGCTAGAGGTGTGACTTTAGTCAAACCTCACCTCCCCACTCTATGATGAGACTTTGTCTAGCTTGAGCTCTTTTTTTTGGGGTGGGGGGTTCAAGACAGGGTTTCTCTGTAGTTTTGGAGCCTGTCCTGGCACTGATTCTGTAGACCAGGCTGGCCTCAAACTCACAGAGGTCCACCGCCTCTGCCTCTTGAGTACTGGGATTAAAGGTGTGTGCACCACCACTGCCCCACTTAGCTTGAGCTCTAAAAGGTCTTAATCTATCAGTGATCACTACAGAACCAAGGGAATAAAGAATAAAAGAGCCAGGGGAATTGGATGACTACAAGAAAGTTGGAGACATATACAATGGTTATAACAGTATTTGGAAGGATTGTACAAGGCCAAGCCAGACAAAATGCTTGAATTGAGGGAGGGTGGTGGACACAGACTTCTACCCCCAGCTGAGAAGCTATTGGCACCTCTGGGAAGTGCCAAATGCCAGTTTAATAGCTTCGGTGAAGGGGAAGTTTAGTGCATCTCTCAAATCTTATAAAAGCTTCTTTTTACAGGAGACTGTGACTAATCATAGAGGTTCACAATTGGTTATTATTCAGAGAAAAAGAGACCTTAGCATCCTCAGCCTCAGATGAAATGGGGTATCAATAAAAAGTCCTCTTCTCCCAAAGCCCAAGCATCATGGCAGAAGTAATGGAATAACTGTATGAGCCAGAGGCAAAGGATGGATATCAGAGCAAAATATTGCTTTCTGGACACAGAAGGGCTGTTACACAAATAGGTCTACATTTAAACAATGTAGGAGCCATAGGATAACAAACTATAAGAAGCCAGCTTACTTGAGAAAAAAATCCTTTTAATTCTAAGTTATTAAGATATATTTTGTCAGAGGAGTCAAAGACACCACAAGAAAAACCCACAGAATCAACTAAACTCGGCTCAAAGGGGCTCACAGAGATTGAACCAACAGCCAGGAGCCTGCATAGAACTAACCTAGGCACTCTGCATATAAATTATAGTTGCATATTTTGTTCTTCTGGTGGGATTTCTAACAGTGGGGGCAGGGGCTTTCTTTCACTCTTATGCTAGCTTTTGGGACACTGCTCCTCATACTGGCTCTCATTGCCCAGCCTAAACATACAGGGATACTTAGTCTTACTGTACCTTGATATGCCATGTTTTATTGACTTCCATAAGAGGCCTGCCCTTTCCTGAACAGAAAAGGAGAAGGAGTGGATTGGTGGATGTGGATAGAAGGTGGGAGTGGAGTGAAGAACTGGAAGAAGAGGAGGAAGGAAAACTGTGACTAGGATGTAAATTAAAAAAAAACAGAAAACTATAGCTTTAAGAGCAACAACAACAAAAAGGTACCTTTTCAGTCATTATTGTGGGTATGATGAACTGGTTTTCGTAAGAACACCGTACAAAGACTGTTTTCTATTGGGATTGCAAAATACCTTTACAAGCTAATTGATCCCTAACTATTTCTCATTATGAAGATTTAAATACTGTGTTTAATCCTAGGGTAGGATCCAGCAATACCATTCCTGGGAATATACCCAAGAGTTGCCTTATCAAACTACAAAAACATTTGTTCAACTATGTTCATAGCAGCATTATTTGTAA
>LOEQ01010071.1:41593-61652 GCA_001685075.1 Bramus lutescens | reverse complement strand
GAGGGAGTGGGCGTGGCTTGTCTCTTAAAGAGACAGAACAACCATTACAGTAAGTGATAGAGAAGGGTGGCTGGTGAGCAGATGCTCCCTGGGACAGGCGAGTGGAAAAGAACTGGAAAGGAAGGGTTCAGAGTGAGCAGGTGTGGGAGAGATGAGAGAGAAAAGCTACAAAAGCACTGTGTTCCAAATGCTGCCATGATATCTGATGTCTTCCATGCTAATCCTCTTACCTTAATACTGTGTTGTTCTGATCGCACTTGACACACATGTCCTGCAGACACAGCTCATGTTCTGCCTCTTCAGAGTGACTTTTCCTGCTTTATTCTTTCCTAATTATTTGTATGTTTTGTATCTGTTTTTTTAAATTTTCTCTTCTACTGAAATACACATCCCATGAAACCAGTCAGTTTAGCCTGTTCTAACTGTCATTATATATGTCCAAGTAAGTTTCTCTGGGTTTTCATTTTCTTGTGAAAGTTATGCTCTCAGAACTCTTCAGGGTTTACCCACAGCAGAGAGAGTCTCACTCTTAGAACTTCAAAGCAATGACCTTAAAATACACTCAAGCACAACTTAAAAGGTTTGCCAGCTGTGACTGCACTCAGTGGCTTTCCATATTCTCTTTCTAAAGCTGAACAAATCTCACACAGGACATAATGTGAGTTTCTGTTCTCTTTAAAGCTTCTCCGGGTCGTTCTTCTCCAGGGTGTTCCCCATTTCTCCCTGTCCTCTAAGGCTTTGAAGAGAAAACTGGCAGAGCTCTAAAAATATGTCAGTGTATGCATTTGCACATTCTCTTGATTCCAGAAAGAGGGACATATTAGTGATAATCATTTCTTTACTTCTCACACTCTATCTCTTGCCAGAATAGAAACCCACTGCCCACCTGCTTGCTGAGGTTGCTGCCACCATCATGTGCAAAACAGAACCGGCTTGAGGGAAGCCTGGAAATTCTGTGCTTATAAATCTTGTACAGACCAGTAACCCCTTAAAAGTGTCACGGTTTCCTTTCCTTTCAACTCTTCTCCAAGCTTCTGATGAATGCTTCTTTTTACAGCAATGGCAGTGTCTTTAGGTCAAACCACAATGCTCAGACAGGCTTTCCTTTGAACTCTGTTGACTTACCAGGACAGCTTCTTCTATAGGTTTATTTTTCGCAGATTTTACATTATTTTTGTTGTGTGTAAGTGGATGTTTTATTTTGTGCACATGAGTATAGTTTAGTGCAGTAGCCAAAAGAGAGCACTGATTCCCTAATGCTGCAGTTGCAGACTGTTGTGCGTTACTCAAAGTGAGATCTTGGAACCAAGCTCCAGTCTCCTGAAAGAGCATTAAATACTCTTAACTGCTCTACCACCTCTCCTATTCAGACACAGGATTTTATAATGTTACTTAATGTCTTTATGTATCATAAAATGCGGAGAGTAGTAAGACCTAAATCCACCAATCATTGTATTTTGCTGACTTTAAATACACAAACTGTGCTGTGAATAGGATT
The DNA here is from genome assembly GCA_001685075.1 of Bramus lutescens. NCBI lineage: Eukaryota > Metazoa > Chordata > Mammalia > Rodentia > Cricetidae > Bramus > Bramus lutescens. The sequence continues at coordinate 60,154 of LOEQ01010071.1, read as the reverse complement.
CAGCAGAGAATCATTCTATATAAAAATATGACTGCGGGTACACACATTATCATTTCCATTGAATCAGTAGAATGTCTTCTTCAGACACAAAACCAAACTTATTCACCTTCAGTTTTATGTATCAAACAGATCGAAGCCATTCAAAGAGATGCAGGGGAAGGCTTGCTGAGAGAACACAGTGTATGAACCAACTGCCTAGTTTGTTTCCTTTACTTTCTCCCTCTTCTTCTTCATCTTCCTATCTCTCTCTCTCTCTCTCCTGGCCTGGATCTTGTAGTGGAGGCCATCTTACCCTCATCTTTGCAATCCTCTTGGCTCACTCTCCTCAGCACTGGGACTTCAGGCTTGTGTCACCACAGGCAGGTTGAAGGAATTTCCAAGTCAATTTTTCACCCAGACAGATTCTCTCCTGTCTAAGCAACAACCAAACATTTACATCTGAGCCATGAGTTGTACTCCTGGATCTGACTGAGCACACTGATCCATGGGTGACAGTGGGAAAATGACTCTAGATCAAATGATCAACAAAAACACCATACTAACCAAAGAAGACTCCATTCTGAAGATCCATTTCATGTTGTGCAACTTATATTATATTCTTATAATTTTCTCCATGAGTTGTGAATATTTAAGTCTCTCCTGCTGGTGACCAACATTCAGTTCCATTATGGTGGCTTTTTCAACAGCCTAGTCAATGCTATAGTCTCTGTGATTTTCCACAGGCACTGGCATGCTACATTCTTTAATTACATACTTTTCTTTAAGTGTGAGGCACTTCCGTGAATGTAGCCTTTTCCTTTAGAAGAAAGCTCACATTTTCAGCCCATAGTTCAATGTGCTTGTCATATTTATACAAATGCAGCTGTCACCCATACATTATAGAGCTCATGGTGCCTATCAATGCAGAGTTCAATGAGCAGAGGGAGAAATTGATTTCTATGTCCACTTTACTCATAGAATAAACTTCGACATAAGTTGCTTTGCCAGAAACCACTATCCTGCTGGAAAGATTTGTTCAAATGTCTGTTTATAGTCAGGAACTGCTCACCCAAAATTTTTTTGAAGTCATACAACAAACACATATCCAAAGGCACTCAAACACACACAGCTCACACAATGACACACAAACACATAAAAACACAAACATATAAACACAAACCCAGCTATACAGACATACAAGTACACATACAAACACAGAAACGACATATAAATATACACATAAACCATAAATGCAACTACACAGAGATACACATATATAAACACGCATATATGAAAACAAAATAGACACAAACACATAAATACATATACAAAACAAATATAAAAACAAACACACACACAAACATTTAAACACTTGCGTACACACCACACATATGCAAATACACACACAGATCCTAAGTCTGTGACTTTCCTGGAAGTGAGCAGTACTTAACACAGGCTTGGTACCCTCCCCTGCAAGTAGCTTTCTTGAGTTATTTCTTAACTTTAGGGTTTCAGAGACAGTTGTGCGTTTGTTTCATATTAAAAATTCATGCAGTGGAAGAGACTAATATCACAAGCAGGGACTCTGTTCTCTTCATGGGATATCTATGGTTCCCTTGTGCTTTCCAGCTGGCCCTGCATTTTACCTTCTCATACTCAGTAAATCAGAAAAGATGAACCTCAACCTTGAAATGAAGCAGGCCAGGCAAGCAGCATGCTTTATCTCATGTTCTGTTTGAGGTCAACCTAGAGAACCCCAAGGAAGTCTCATGTAAAACATTTCACAGATAAAAACGAAAATGTCAGGCTGTATAATTAAGCCTGCATTATGCATCAACTCCCTACCACTGCATTGGTGACTTCCATTTAATATGTGTAAGTAACCCAGCCTTCCCAAGTCTATCATCTTGTCAAAATTAAAAGAAATCAAATCTGTACTAGCTATGTTTGAAATACAGTTGGAGAATTTCCTGTATTTGAAATGGACACATTGTACAATTTCAACATGACATGGAAATTGGGAGGCCAGAGAAGTCCCTATCACTGTGTGGAATCTGCTAGATTCTTCAGTCAATATTATGTATTTAATAGTACCCACATGAGTATTGCTTATATTCAATAAAATTCATTTATCATTCTCACCATGAAATTCTCTAAGGTAAGTCTGAATACAAAATCATAGGGAGAAAAAAATCCATTAGTTTCCCACTGGTTTTCTCATTCATTTTAAGTGAATTGCTCATGCCAATTGTCCAGTCCTTATGAGATTTGCACTTGAACATCACAGATGGGGTAAATATCCAGGGTGGCTCCCAACTCTCTCAGCAAACCCATTAAATGAAACAGGAACGTGCAAAAACAAAGCATCACTGAATGAGCCACAATGCTTCTGGACTTTGTGCTCTGCTTTTGGAAGTCACAGAATTCCCACCACACTTAATAGTTCCTTGTGTGTCTCGGGAGATCCATTGGAAACCAAAGTGATCGGCAATGTGGGATTCTTTTGCCTGTGTTTGGCACAGTATCTGCAGCATCTAGTAAAATACACATTTTTCCTGCTTCCACAGTATAGGCACAGTGGAAGGATACATCAAAATGTTCGTTGCTTCTATTAGGTATGTATAAAAACTCTGAGTTTTCAAGCTTCTGTGCACATTCCTTCTTTCTGTATATTCTTGAATAGAACTTTGACTTTTATGCAATGAACAAGGTAAAGCACCTCCCTAGCCTATATCCGTTCAAATAGAAACTAGAAAGAGAGTAGCTAGAAGGCCCATTGGAGGCATACACTTTACAGAATGCATTGTAAGTGGTTGAGCAGAATTCAGATGAGGAACTTCTGTTAATTTCTTCATAATGAAAGGAGCCCAGCACTTGTCAGGCATTCTTTCACAAGATGCTTACATCACTGATATTGGTGGATTCATTATCTACTTGACTCTGGACAGCTTTTCTTGATGCCCTCTTCTTGGCGAATGAGAGTGAAGGGATAGATTGTAGTTGGTGCACCAGCATTCAGAAGTGGGCTAATGTCTCTTTTAAGAGCAGCAGGTTAGCAGACTTACTTCACTCCACAATATTCACCATGTCTTTTTTACAGTCTCATATATTTATGAGTTCTATAAGTAGGATTCTGAGCTCATGGTGCCTATCAATGCAGAGTTCAATGAGCAGAGGGAGAAATTGATTTCTATGTCCACTTTATTCATAGAATCAGTAATCTGAGAAGGGAGTAGATTTCTACCCTAAAACTGACTGCCCTTTCATTTTCAGCTAGCAGACCTCATAGGGATGAGCCCATCATTCCAAAGCTCACTCTTGCTCTTCTGGTATGGTGGTCAGCCATGGTTGTGAGATGTTTTCCCTATCATTTTCATCTACTCTTCTTTCATTCTCTAATATGTGTGGTCAGGTGTCACTTGAACTGCTGAGTAACGTTAGTGTTTCTCACACCAGGCTCAGACTCTTCCAGGGGCTTCTGAATTGGGAAGGGATTCGAGTAGAACAAACAAACTGCTAAGAGTGTGCATGTGCTAAAATAGTAATAACATATACCCCTGATTACTTTCTAAAATATGGGGCTGAATCTTCATAATAGAGTGTGAATGCAGCCCCATGCAGCCCTCACCCTCCAGCGTCATTTCAGTTCCTTCAGTGAGGCACAAATATTTGTACTGCAACAAAAGTTACTTTCTCATGGAAGATTTTTAATAGGGTAAAGCAGTTTAATGGATTAATAAGTGCTTTCTGTAAGCTATAGCAACAAATAAGCAATTTAATGCTATAGTTCTTTTTGGAATTGCATTGGACAAGTATATGTATATATGTCTACCAGTTTTATAAATTAGTGAATGCTCGCAGTGACTCCATGGTTCATCTTAAAACCTGAAGAAACTAGAAAGAACCACTAGTAATAATGACAGTTTACCATTACTGGATGAGTACACCAGGGACAGGTGATACATTTATTGTATTCACCATGCCCAGTTGGCACAACAACAAATCAAATTAGAATTTCATTACACAGGTATTTAACTGAAGCAAGGGAGATTTGAATTATGTGAAGAAAATAAGGACAGTTCTGAACAGGCAAAAAAGGAATATTGGTGTCAATTTCAAAGGATTTTTATTTTCATCATTACTGACAATCTGTTATGCTCCCACAGTCCCTTTGACCAGGCCTTTGTATGAATTTAGTTTGACAAAAGAAAGCAAGAAGAACAGCTCCTGTCCAGATAAGCACACAGACTGAGAAAGTGAGGTAACTGAGCAAATTAAGGCTACTGTACCAGTAAAATTACAATTCCAGGGTCTCATTTATTATCCAAATATGGTGCCTTCATTCAGGCCAGATGGTAAGATTTTGACAGATTTATTTCTTAGTTAGAGCTTTCTTCTTTGTGTCTACCAAAACTTTTAACCTTTTCATTTAATTAAAAGTAGCATTTTCTTTAAGAGGAGAACCTGGAAAATGATAAGGATGAAAGTCTTTGGATCAAATATGTGGGAAAGAGGTCTTTTCCACTTTGAAGGGAAGTCAAGTGACTCACAGCAAGTTCAATGAGGATGGAATTTAAGAGGTAAACGGTGAGCAGGGATCTTGGACTGAAAGACATCACTGGGATTTTGAGGTGATCAAGAGAAAAAGAAAGCTAATCTTTTGATATAGGATGTACACAGAACTAAGAAAAACACTACCACTGTATTGTTCTTCAACAGTTGAGAATAGTCAGTGGGACTAGACAGGTAGCAGATGGCACATCCTCGCATGATGAAGGGTATGCACAAACTGTAGTTCACATGAGCATGCTGATGAGAGGCAGGTGCAGGCTGTCTGCATGGGTCTCAGCTGCAGTGACTTGTGCACAGTCTGATGAACACCTGCCACAGGACTGTCTTCATAGATGCCAAGCAGACCTTGAGGTCTGTCGCTGTCTACTCAAGGTCCCTGCTGAAATTCCCAGAGGCCCACTTTATTTGGACCCTGTTCTGTCTTCTTCCACTCCATAGTTTTTATATTCAATGCAGCTTGAACGTGTCAGAAAGTAAAATAATGGTGTGTATATAACTGTGTTTTTAGCAAGTGTATCATGGTATATAATTGGCTTAATATATTGCCATAAACACTTATTGTGACTCTACAGACAAAAGTAGTCAAAGGATGGGTTCTATTATATACATAAAACATGATTCTTTTTTCTTTTCTCCAAAATAGGCAACTTGGAAAATGAGCTTTGAAAGAATCAGACTAAGGAACCTCTCAGGGAGTGCTTTGGTATTATCCCATCCAGTGAAAATGTATAGGAAAAATCTAAACTAAGTAATTTCTTGAAAGTCAGAACTTGATTTCTGTTTTGATAAACCTGTTCATTTATATTTCTTGGTATATTACTATAAACCCTTTCAGGGTATGAGTGTTATGTAAATTATGTATTATGGACTAGTACTGGTGGGCAGGAGGGTCCTCATGCACTACAGTTATGCTGTAGGTGATTAACTTACAAGCCATGCTCTGAGCCATTTTCCTGAATTCTTAGTTAAAGACTTAAATTTAGTAGGTTCCATTGTTTTAGTCACTAAAATGCACTGTCTAGATTCCTAAACTGGGGCTACCTTGAATGATCCACACACATTTCTCTGTGTAAAATAAGGGCGATTATTAAAGAAAAAAAGACAATCATTTAAAATGTATTGTGATAGCAATTCTTCTATCTCTTATCAAGCATGATGAGTAATGGCTATAAAAATATATGTAACTGAACAGGAAAGAAAGGAAGTTGTCATATACACTTGGAGTCTGTCTTTTTAGGTAACTTTCTATTGTTTTTATTAAGCTGTACATTTTTCTCCACTCCCCTCTATTCCTCCCTTCATTCCTTTTACCTGACCCAGTGACCCCCAAGCTTCCAATTTACTTAGAAGTTCTTGTATTTTTCATCTTCCTGTGTAGATCCATGTGTATCTCTCTTTGAGTCCTTTTTGTTGTCTAGTTTCTCTGTGGTTGTGGCATGTAGGTGGCTTTTTTTTTACAGTGCTTTATATCTGAAAGTCACTTATGAGTAATTACATCTTATATTTGTCTTTCTGGATCTGGGTTATCTCATACAATGTGGTTTCTTCTAGATCCATTCATTTGTCTGAAAATTACAAGATGTCATTAATTTTTACCGCTGTGTAGTAATCCATTGTGTAAATGTACCACATTTTTTCTTTATCCATTCTTCATTGTCCAACTATGTTCATAGAACCATTATTTGTAATAGCCAGAACCTGGAAACAACCTAGATGCCCCTCACTTGAAGAATGGATAAGGAATATGTCTTTTTAAAAACTTGATTGGTAAGAGTATCTTACATCTGTGTAAAGAAAAATGAATCTCTGTAATGATTAACAAAGCAACATAGAACAGCATCGTGTTGAGGGTTAGCTCTGGACAGATACAATCCTGATTTCAGTCCTTCTTCAGCAACATAGCTCTCCATGGTCAGGTTGAGCTGTCCTCATTTTCAGTCTTATTTCCACACACACAAATATGTTGCTAACATTTTAAGAATTAGATGCATATTATTATAAAATGCAAAATGGAGAAAATATTTCACAATTGACATTGTTTCATTTTGCATACATCTTGTTGTGTCTCTGATATGGAAATCAAGTATGCATTTATAAGCATCCTTGATAAAATCATCCTTGTGATAATCATCTGTTTAACAACTCCAGTTGTTATTGCTGATCTGTTCATTGCAGCTGCATTTTGGGGATTCTTTTCTATTCTTTGAATTTCAGATTGGTTTATTTACAAAATAAGCATGGACATAGTATATGGACTATATAAGTGCTTTTATACACATACACACTTGTAAGTATGTACATGAAGCAGTGACAATTTAGAAAACTTAACTTTAGGAAGGATCACAAAGTATTTTGAGAAGGGAGAGATGGGTGGGACTGAGGTAGATACAGTGCTGCTCAGGTCTCAAAAAAATAAAAAAAAACAACAGCATTTTGGAAGAATGTCAAAAGACTTCATAATCCATGGATCACCTGCAATAGAATTTTGCTCAATTAGCACTTCATCCCTTGTGTTTACTCTTTGCTAAGCATCATTGTGTGAGTACACTACACTGCTGATGATTTAGCAAGTGTAATAGTTTTATAGAATTGGAAATTCACTCAAAATATTTTTTAAATGAGCATAAATTTGTCTTCATTCATTAAGAAATGTCTACTTGATGATTTGCCTGTATCCTCATGTGAAATGTAGAATTTTTCTGCAGGAGTCTGGTGATTTTGAGAGGTGCAAATGTTCTCACAAGTGTAAATGAGAATTGTTTTAAATTCTGAGATACACAGAACAACACATGGTATGTTAACAATGCTGCCACTGGCTGGAGCCACAATTTTGCTACTGAGACATTTCTTTTCTGCTAAGGGCCAAAACCTCTGCCTCTCCACACCAGGTAAAGCTCAGTTCCTACACCATACAAGCAGCAATTCTTCTTGGAGTCTGCAGAACATCTCTGTAATGATAATGGTGACATTGCAGTTGCCCCTAACATTACTAGAAAACACGTGGAATCAAGGAAGCTGTTACTTGTCAGTCTTGTCTCTCTGTTAGGACTCCCTCAGAAACTGGAGACATGAAGTGCTCTGTCAGCATCCCCCCAGGAGCTGGGGAAATGGCTGGTGTCAGAGCTCCCTCAGGAGCTGTGGGGATGGCTGGTGTCAGGCCTGTCTCAGAAGCTGGAGGCATGGTTGCTATGTTATGAATTCCTCAGAAGTTGGACATGTAACTACTCTGTCAAGATTTTCTCAAAAGCAGGAGTTATGGCATGGTCTGTCATGATTCCTTCAGAAGACAAGGTGAGACTGGTCTATTGGTTTCCCATAAGCATCCTCATCTACCACATAGATATGGAAGATAGGAATAGCGGACCAGAGTGCCTGGGGTCATCTCTCCTGCTAGGGCAGATTCATTGTCCTTCAGCAGTGTCCATCAGACTGTGCTGCTACAACTGGCCAGTTTGACTATGTCTTTGAATTTGTGGACTCTCCTCTAAAACCAAAACTAAGCTGCTATGGCTTCTGGTCCCTCCTCATTTCCTGGCAACTGTTCCTTGACAGCACTGCTCATGTAGATGCCATCTTCCTGATTGTGAGCAGCCTCTACATCCTTTTCTCTGACATAAAATCAAATTTCCTGAATTAGTGAGAAGGTCATATAATTTAATTACTTTGAATGCACAGACACACAGTTTTCTTTCCTTCTTGAATTTTTATTATCTTTTACCAATAAATTTCCCTTACTCTGGTGCAAATGGCACCATTACCAAAGCAAGAAATTTCTTTGAATCTAGTATTGAAGCACCATGGGATTTTACTACAGGCCAATCTTTGTGAAGCTCATGGCTTCCTGGACGTGTCAAAGATTTTAACTTAGAACCAATTACTCTGGCCAGAGTGACATTAACAAAAGAACTTGCCCTGCAATTACTTATTCAGTAAACCCATGGAAATTGGTAAGAAGATTGTGTAATCTTAGAATTTCAAAAGGAATTGGAATCATCTAATCTTAGAATTTCAGATATAATTGAGAACAAATATTATATTGTAGATACTATGAAAATTGCAGTATTAATTTGGGTGTGTGTATGTGAGTTTATGCATGTGACTGTGTGAATATGTTTGTACATGCACCTTTATGATATATACACAGTAATTCTCTAATAGTAATTCTTTCTGACTCATTCTTATATGTTATTCTTCTGAGATGGACCCAAAACTTTTCTGTTATGAAAAACAAACTTCTTTGTCAGCCCAATGACGCTCGTTCTTACCAATTGTAGAAATGAAGTTTATAAAACATTTTCTGACACACTTTGAGAAATTCCTTTTTGTGGCTTTGTTCATTTACAGACTGGCAGACATAGACAATTGATGAAAGTTTTAGATTTTAAACAGTTTGATGCCAGGTACAAAGGAGGTAACATTTTATTTGAAATGTAGACTTTTCAAGGAAAGACAAATTACCCTTATTTGGCAAATATTTTCTATCAGTAATTAAATCAACCTCATTTTTACTTTGTCATGACAGCAAGAGAAACATGCCTATTCCTGGTGGTCCTTGGTTTGTTAGTTTGATTGAGTTTTAAAGTTTCCTTTAACACAACAGTTTCCAACCATATCTTGGATGATTTTGGGGTCACATTATAATATTATTTCGTATTATAGTTTTAAGCTGAATTGTTTAAATTATAATATTTTTCTATTATAAAAGCTGCTTTGTGGTTTTGTGTACATATGCAGTGCCTTAAGACTCCAGAAGAGAGATGATACAATGGATTCCCTGGAGCTGGAGTTACAGGCAGTTGTAAACTTCCAAATGTGGGTGCTGGAGACTAAACTTTCCCTTTGCTAGAGCAGTATATAAACACAACTGATGAATTCTCTCATCAGCCCTAAGGTTGATTATACACGAAAAATTTCATGTTTCACATTTATCAGGTGATTGACCGATGAACTAATTCAATAAGGAGAGAGTAAATTGTGAACAAAAAGTGCATTAGAAATCAGGGGTGGAAAATCCCCTCAGGGACCTAGGATTTATTCTTTCCTGACACGGGAATGTAGAAGAGGAAAATGGCCTAATTATAACAACCAAGGTCTTCATCAGAGTAGACGTGAGTTCTTGCTAGAAACTCCCATGAGTTGGGTTCTGTTGGCTGTTGGTTGATATTTCCTCTAAAAGAAGGAAGAAAGTGGGAGTCATACAAGCTCCTTTTTGCACCTCACAAATGGTTGAATGTAATTATTTTCCAATTGCACTTGTATTTGTGGTCTTAGTAGGTGTTAGAGTATGTATTTTGAACAATTATTTTATTTGTTTATTTGTTTGTTTTTTGTGAAGATCAGAAGACAACTTGAAGGATTCCACTTCTTGGATTCATAGGTTCATTGAAGAATCATACTAGGATCATTAGACTCAGGGTCAAGTATCTTTACCACCTAAGAGTGTATAAAGAGTATTAGAGCAAATGAAGGTGGGACTCCATCTATGAAGCTCTGAGAAAGTCATCATCCAATCTAGTGTTACAGCTCCTTGGGAACTCTTGTTTTCCTGTTAGTAATTCCTCACCCATCCACTCTAAGTACAATAAACTCACTGTTTAACAAATTGAATCTTTATGGAACAATACTTTGGCTTGAGATCAGTGCTTTATCAGAAAGCAGTACACATTTCTTTACATCTCCTTGGAGAAGGGTCCTCAGAACACATGCACAAGTCATGTACTTTATTGTGACCATGAGTACTAGTAATAGAGCAATGCAGAACGCAAAATGATGGCAACATATTGTCATATAATTTAATTAATATTGCCATCTGTTTTTTCTCTGCCTGACCTCTACCTGACACAAGGCTCGAGGATGTAATAATGAGTCAGATTGGTATTTTCTTGGGAAGAATCCACTGACCTTTACAAGAACACAAATAAATGTAGTGTTATTTGCACCTGAGAGTACCTGTTGATGAGGGGTTCAGACAGAACTAAGGGATGCAGCTGACTCTTCCTGACACACTGGGTCTAAACATGGTGAATCCAAGCTGGAGCCTGTGTGGTGCACTCAGGGTTCCCGGGATGGAAATGAACTACTGAAGAAGTACAATTTCTGGAAAGCTCTATCAAGCTTTTTCATTTAATTTGTAGCAAAACTGAAGTACAGGGAAGTTATAGGAGATAGCATCATGCAGAGGTTTTAAAATTAATGTGCAACTAGGACCCCACCCTTGCTGGGAATTTGATTCACAGACTCAAGTGTATGTTGTTCATTAGTATTTCTGTTAAATGCATGGAGACATTGGTTAACTCAAGCAAATATGGCCATTGATTTATTCTGATATGGCAGCCAGACTGTAAAAGGGAATGGGAAATATTTCCTAAGAATTAGAAGGAAGTAAGGATCCAATTTTCTTTTGCTCAGGGTTGTCCTGTCTGCCAAGAACATTCATGAATATCTGTGATCAAGGGAATGAAGCCAGTTATCCACAGACTTAGAAGAGAAACATAACTGTTCATCAGTCATGATTGATGGCCACTGATTGAAGCAACCTTGGAGATGATCTTTGTATGGTCTTCCCAAGTGACTCTTTTGTCTTCTTGATTGTTAAAATTGGTTGAAACCATATGCAGTTTTGTTCTTGATAACTCATTCCAAGATACTCAACACTATAAAACTTTTGAGATAGCAATGCAAAAAATCATTAAAATGTAGATGGCTTTAAATACTCATGTGTGCACATCAGCCATTTCTATTGAAGCGAATAAATGCCTGTTTTAATTGTTAAAATTGAGATAAATAGAGAGTTGTGCACCTTTAAGAGGTAAAGCAGATAGAATTCTTATACACTTCACCCAGTAGTTCCATTTTGAAAGCTCTAATAAACCATTACAGCAGGAGATATTACTGAAATTGTTTCCTACTCAGCAAATATTTTGAAGCCTTGTGCAAGCTCTTGTGTGTGCCTAAAGCTTCACAAACACTATGCCAAAGGAATAGTGTATGCTAGCTTGTTTAACTGCTCCCCTAAGAATACCTAGATGCTTCTGTAGACAATCTTTTAGTCAACATGCTTTTCACACTCCTAGGGAAATATCTTCTGTTCATTTTCTTTATAAATATTAGTTACAGAGTTACTGAAAAAAAGAAAAAAATCCCACAAAATTGTTAAACTGTCGCTCCCCCAATCTTGATTATTTACCCAGTTAGCAGGTTGAGGTGCATTAGTTATAACTGCAGAGCCTGTCCTGAGCTTAACACTCACACAAAGTTCACCATTTGTATTCATTGTGTGATGCTATATGTCTGCCACCTGCTGGACCAAACAGCATGGTTTAGCAGCAAAAGCCCCATTGTGCACCAATTTTCTCTTCCCTCCCCTTCACCAGACTTTGTCAGGTAAGGTTATTTTCTGTGCTTCTGTAGCTTTTCCATTTTGGGATTCCATATTGCTGTAATTATGTAGGTTTTTCAGATAGACAAGATCTGTTATTAATAATTTGTTTTCTTAGCTGAGATAAAATACTTTCAACTATTTCTGAACTTCAGTGAACCTTCATTTGTTTGTTTTGTTTTGATGTTGCTGTTTTATTTTGTTTTTTTGCTTGTTTGGTTTTAGTATTTCAAGATAAGCATGCTTTCTCTGTATAGCCTTGGCTGTCCTGGAACTTGTTCTGTAGACAAGGCTGACCTTGAACTCCTGAATTTGAGACTCTCTTGACTTGGCCTCCTGAGAGCTGGGATTAAAGGTGTACACCACAACTGCCCAGCTCCTCCATTAGATTTTATGTATCAATTTTATTGATTTATGTTTCCATTTTAATTGATTTTCCACTCTAATTGTTTCCTCTCTTGCTCTGGGTTTAATCTTTATTGTGTTTCTGCAGTGGAAATTCAGATGATTGACTTGAGTATTTATTTTAAAATATATTCATTAGTCTTCACATATTTTACAAGGATTTCTACAGCTGTGAGAGTCCCTCTATTTTGTTGTATTGACTATATGTATTTGCATATGTCTTATGATTTCTACTCAATTAAAATTTTTAAGAATATCTTGATATTTCTTCATTGGTCCATATATTATTTAGATTTTTAATGTTTAATATCTGTTTGTCTTGGGGTTACACAGTGTTCTTATTATTAATGTCTAGTTTTACATTATCCATGTTTCAGAAGCAGGTGCTTAATGTTTTTCCCTGATTTAAACTTCTTAAAAAATAGGTCATGACCTCTAATATGATCTCACTGGATGAATACTTCATGAGTTTGATTGAAATTCATCCTCCCCTACTGTTTTATACATAATGTATGTGTTTTAAGATTGTATCACAATCAATAGTTATAAGTTATTTCCTACCTGTTAGCTGCTAATTATATCACAGTTGAATGATAATGAGTATATGATAGTCTGTAAAAGTTAATAATATGCAGTTGGCTGGTGCTATTTTTGGTTTAACTGTGTCTTTTTCCTTGGTTTTCTTGCTAGCTTTTTTCTGACCTAGATACTAATACATGAAACTCCTATCACAGATTTATCCACCTTTTCTGAAATTCTGTTACTTTGAATTATGCAGTCTGACACCTTCTGGGTAGGCAACTTAAGGACTGTGATATTGTAATGTTTTTCATGAAAATGGGCCCCTCTGTCCTTTAATGATGCCCACTTCATCCCTGATAACCATTCTTTATGATGTCTATTATTTCTGAAACTGATATAGACACTGATGTTTTCTGTTAATTGGGGGTTGCGGGGTGTATTCCCACACTGATATTCGATAATATCTCAGTAGCTGTACTTAAATTGCCTTTCCTATAAAGAAACAGTTGTGCCTTATTTTCATGATCAACTCTGACAAATTCCTTTAACTAATATGGTTAGGCCATTGATGTTCAAAGTAGTGGTTACGATAATTGGATTCAGATGTCTTCTTCTTCTTTCTGCTTTTGGTGTCTTGCATTTGCTTCATTTTAATTTTCTCTTTTCTACAGTTAGTGATGTTACTTATTCTATATGGTCCTAATATTTCCTTTATGCCTTCCTTGACATATCAGTTATATTATTTTTATTATATTTTATGGTAGGTCTAGCATCCATGGTAAACATTTACATTCAATCCCAGTGTATTTTCAGTGGATACTTTAGTTGCTATACAGGTTCTTTTCAATAACAATCTATTTTATTCCCTGATGACCACACATTGTAATTTTGCTGTCATTTCACACAGAAATAAGAATCTTTTCACACACTCATTCATACAGACATGGTACTGATAGACATATACAGCCCAAGCATATGCATAGCCACATATACATACCACATTCCATAAAGAGAGAACATAGTACATATGTGTAGTACACCCTACATGCAAACCTATAATGTACATTACATACATACACACAAACATATACCACAAGCATACACTGCTTGAAAACATACAGAAATAATACAACATACACACACACACTACACACCGCAATAAACATATATAATACCCCTACTTACACGCAAACCACAAAATATACACTATGCACATTAATCAGTGGACCTATGGGGAAGCAGAAAATTTCAGACAGCATCACATAGGCATGTCTATCCTGACGATGGTGTTGCTATGAGGGGAAGCACATGGAAACTGATTAAAATATGAGTACAGAGCTCTTATGAATTGGGTCACTCTCATGAGATAGATGCAATGAGGCTTGATGACTTTTTCCTCCATGTTAGGAAGCAATGAGATGCCCTAGATACATGAACAGGTATCCTCACCGTGTGACAGAGCTGCTGAGATCTGATTTGGGAGCCTCTAGAACTGTGAGATGCGTTTTCCTGTCGACTATGGTAATTTGCTTGAAGCAGCATGGATGGAACATAAAAAGGCAAACAGATTTTTTTCTTAAATAAGTTTAATTTATTTATTCTTCTTTCGTGTAATACATCTGGACTGCTCCCCCCACCCTGCCCTCCACAGTTCCCTCATCTCACCTCCCCTACCACCTAGATCCACTGCTCTTCTGTTTCCTTTCAGAAAAGAGCACAGCACCTAGTGACACCAAATTTGACACAATATGATGCACTAAAACTAGACATATATCATCCTATTAATGCTGGACAATTCGACCATGTAGGAAGGAAAAAGACCCACAAGCAAACAAAATAGTCAGAGACATTCTACTCCCATTGTTGGGAGTCAACAAAAACCCCAAGTTAGACAACCACAGCATGCATGCAGAGGACTTCTGCAGACCCACACAGGCTTCATGGCTGCAGCTTCAGTCTCTGAGCCCCCGTGAGTCCTGCTTAGTTAATTCTGTGGACTCTCTTGGCATCCTTTACAGCTCTGGCATCTATAGTCTTTCCTCCCATTTTAGGGCTGTGGTTCTCAACCTGAGGGTTGCAAACCCTTTGGGCATTAAACAACCTTTTCACAGGAGTTGCGTATTGTATCTTTACATTACAGTTCACAACAGTAGCAAATTTACCGTCATGAAGTGGCAATGGAGATAATTTTATAGTAGGGGTCACCACAACATGAGGAACTTTATTAAAGGGTTGCAGCATTAGGAAGATTAAGAACCATTGTTTAGGGAGTATATCCACCGGACACTTGCAGCCTTCAAGCTTCTGAGTATGGGAGTTGCAACCCTACATTACATTTAAGGGTATTCTTGGTTATCACGTTTCATCATCCCCATTGTTCTTTTTCTCTCTTTGTTTAACTTCAGTCTTTCTAATTATACATGTCATGGTTTAGGTAGTGGTTGTGCAACCCTTTGATGGCATATTCTGTTTCCTGCTTATTTTGCCTCTTTACTAATAAGAATTTGACTCGATCACAACTTCTTTTCTCTGCTCTTTACAGTGAGTAGGTTCACCCATCAGATGTGCTATTCACTTGCAGTGGAATATTTTAGCCTCTGACATTTGTCTCTGTCTGCTCACACTGACACTTGTTCTTTCATGGTTATGAAATTAGACTATTAGATTCCTTAGCCTGCTCTCTGTATTTGTATTAAATTCCCACCGCAATGATTCCAAAGTCTTAATTGTGTCTTTTTTCATTCTTAATTTGCTCAGATAGTGCATTTATGTGTTGGTGTGCTTATAATTCTGATGGTGAGAGATGGTATTTAGACAAAAGCTACTACTGAGATCCTTCAGTGAACTTGCAGAAGGTGGAAAACACTCTAATTTTCCAATAAGGCTCAATCCTTAGCTTATGGCCTAGACTGTAAAACTCAGGAGTATTTCTTAGTTACACCCCATGTGTGACAGGTAGGACTCTGTGGCCTGGAGTTCAGTGGATCCCAACTTGCATGTGGCTATTTGGGACTCCTAGACCTGGTATTTCCCATCTGTCTGCTCAGCTTGATTCTTACAGTTTCACAGAAGGTGAATATGATTAATGATCTCTCCTAAGGGCATGTCCCATTAAGGAGCATGCTCTGACCCTTCTAATAGCAGGATCATTAGAGGATTTTCCAATGATACTTAGTTTAGAAGTATGGCAGTTTCTTTTCACACATTTTATAATACTGTGTCTATTGATCTTTCCCTGAAATCTGTGTGTCTGACTTTTCCTGAGTGTTTGTTTATTTTCTTTTTATTTTCTTTATGTGGTGGGGGGATGCATAGGCTATTGAAAAGTCTGTATTATTTTAAAAACATTGTTAATTTAACTCTTTGTAAAGAATTTCATAGATGAGTGATCTATATCCTTTTCACTCCCTCTTCTCCCTCCCAACTCTTACTACTTGCCCCTTTAAACTGAGAATTTCATTAAGTGCATGTAATGAGTTTTGACTGTCTACCGTCCCCTCCTCTCCAATTCCTCTCATAGACCCCGCACTGCTTTTCCCAAGTGTAATGGTTATCCTAATTGTGTGTTGGAAAATTGTTAAGTTATTGGTCACAGGGAGAATGCTAGGGATATTGTCAGAAGTAAGAGTGGGAAACCAAAAGCCAGTCTTCTGTGGACAAATCCATGTGTGGTGTATCTTCATTCTATGTGTTGCTTTCATTGGCCAAATTAAGAAACTGCCTTGGCCTTTTGATAGGGCAGAAAATTAGGAAGGCAGAGTAGACAGAACAGGATGCTGGGAAGAAGGGAGTGTGGCAGAAGCCATGATTCTCATGCCTGAGACTGACACTGGTTAGGATCTTTCCCGATAAGCCACGACCTCGTGGTGCTACACAGATTACTAGATATGGGTTAAAGCAAGATGTGAGAGTTAGCTAAGAAGAAGCTAGATATAATGGGCCAGGCAGTGTTTTGATTAATATAGTTTTCTGTGTGGTTATTTCAGGGGATAAGCTAGCCGGGCGGTGGGTCGTGGAGTTGCCAGAGTCAGATATGATGAATCTTTTCCGGTAAGCAACGACCTTGTGGTGACATAGAGATTATTAAAAATGTGTAAAATCAAGATGTGAGAGTTAGCCAATAAGAGACTAGAACTAATGGGCCAGGCAGTGTTTAATTAGTACAATTTCCGTGTGATTATTTCAGGTGTAAGCTAGCAGGGTGGTGGGAAGTATTCTGTTCCTCATACTACACACATGGGCTTTGCTCAGAGCAATGTTGGTCTCTAAAGAGCTGGGAGATATGATGGGCAGGACACACCCCTGTGAGAATCTCCCAGGCATGTGACAGTTATAATAACATAGCCTATAGGGCATAGATCCAGAAAGTTGAAGCACCTGTTTTCTTGGGGAGTGATCTGAATATACTTTGAGTCTTTATTATATGTCATACTGCCCAACATTCTAGAGAGAGGAGAAAGTTTTCATTTGAAATATGAGCATTAAAAACTTAAAATTTCATGATGAAAACTTACCTTCCTAAGCTTCTGGTTTGTTGAATATTTTGAATATCATGATACTATAGCTTCAGAGCTGTGGTTCTGTAGTACAAATCAGTGTTCACTCAGGTTACTAAGGGTGATCTTGGAAGGATGCTTAACCATGCTCTGTCTTAGTGTCCTCTTGTGTAGTTTAGGGCTAGGCACACAATATTGTGATGACGTTATAGAGTGGCATGGTTCACACCACACACTGGAGACTGGGAGCCTCATCAGGGATTGTTGTCACAGCGGAGTTCTGAGTAAAAGCAGCTCAGTTTCTGCAGCCTTTGCCCATTGTAAATCCAGATCCCATCCTTCCTTCCAGAGTAGTTCTTACAACTAACATTAGGACAAGGGAAATGCTCAAATTTCAGTTTCTGGGATTCTTACAGAGAGTTCTCTAGTGTTCACACATCAGAAGCTAGTGATAGATGTTTCCTGCTTTTACATGTTCTACACTCCCAGTTGTTGATCAACACAAAACATACTTCCTCTTCGTGTGTGTGAGAGAGATTTTTGTGTTGTTATGTTTTGAACTTCTTGATTTCTGTTTTTGCTTTCTTCTTTGTTTACTGTGATAAAGCATAATAGTTTATATCCTAGTTTGAGATGGGATGGAAAATGGACAGCTGTGCTTGTAGCTGCCGTCTCTTCATGTGTGTTGAGGCTGACTCGGGGAAGCATGAAAGCCAACCAAAGGTGAGGGAATTACTTTGAACCCACATTCTCTTATTTCAGTGACTCTCTGTTTCAAAGACAAAACAAAGAAAAGAAGGAAATGAGCAATTGAAGGGTTTTTATAATAAAGACATTTAGAATACATTAACTATCTTAGTACTCACGACTGTTTTATAGCATAACTAATATCATGTAGTAATGAAGAAATGAGACTTGGTCAATGGAAATATCTTCATTCTATAGCCATCACTTCAGACAGCTTCATTCTACTTCTTCCCCTGTAAGGAGAGGAACCTTGCAGGCAGATTTCATATCTGTCATACATGGATTCACAGAATTATGATTTTGGAGACTTAAGAGCATGCCCCAGCAAAGTTTATATTTGCAATTGTGGTAGGGTGCTACATTCACAGGCCACAGCTAGCACAGATATGGTGTAGGAGGGTCATCTGCCCATGTGTTACTTTCATTGGTTAATAAAGAAACTGCCTTGGCCCTTTTGATAGG
>LOEQ01010071.1:18293-39437 GCA_001685075.1 Bramus lutescens | reverse complement strand
GGGTATAAGCTAGCCGTGCGGGAGCAGGGCAGGATGAAAAGCAGGGCCCGCTCCCCTCATTACTACACAGATATGTCATGGATAAAGGAATTGCAAGAAACAGAAGGAACTGATGAAATTCTCCCAAGAGCCACTGGAAGAGCATGAAGTCTGATGCAGCAAATCCGAGGTGCGAGGACAAAAAAGTGTGTGGAGATGGAAGAAGGAAGAGTGGGCAGGGTGTGACCACACAGTGCATGTGTGGTCTGCAAAATTACTTCTGGTTGAATTCTACCACCTGTCCTTAAATATCAATTTACAATTTAGATATCCTTGTCATCTCCACTGGTTCCCTTCTTTCTGCTTCCCTCATGAAATTGTCATAGCCTTTTCCATGCATCTTTTGAATGTGCAGTCATATTCTTTCCCACATAGCTGCAGGTGCCACTCCTCTCTACTGTGACAGCACACTGCTCCTTTAATGGAAACTTCCAGTGCTTTCCCCTTCCTTCCACACAAATGTCAGCGTCACTCTTAAACCATCCAAACTGCTGTGGTTCCGTATGACTAATGAAATTTCATTTATGTTCCCCGAGTCAGTTCTGTCTCTCTGTCTGGCCTGAGTCCATCCTACAGGACTGACAGTCCTGCTTCAGGGTCTTTCATGTGGGGCTTAATCTGTCCAGGGTTACACTTCATAGCTACTTAAGTGACTGTTCCCTCATATCCAGTGAGTCCATTGGGTCCTCAAGGAGACATTCCAATGATTTGCTTCAATATTCAGTTCTGCCTGCCTTTTCTCCTTTCACTTCCATCTTAGTTTCTGATGCATCTTGAGATGTTTAAGTAACCAAGCAACATTAAATAATGAGGGGATGCCAAAGATCTGCATTACAAGCAATGTGTGCATATTCAAACCAAGAGGGCTGCAGTACCACTGGGGTGTATGATATATGATACCAGTGTCATAAGCTTGATCTTTAAAGTAAATGGCGTTACACAGTCCATGACCACATTTCATTTGCTTTTCTGATTTGGTTTATGGCACACTGGAATATAAACGGCATAGAAGCAGGTTTTCTTTTGAAAAGAGATAGATACAGGAAATAACTTAAGAAATGTTTTCATACAAGTGAAAGCCTATTTATTTTATACTTTAAAAGCTTACCTATAATTTTGAAAAATTTATGAATCAGAGACAGAGATTTTGCAGAGTCCGTTGATAAAAGCTCTCAATGATGCTTGTGAGGAGACTACTTTCCTTTGTGAGAATGGAGGAGATATCTTTCTGTCACATTAGAAAAAAATGTATTAAAACCATGTGGCAGAGAAAAGACATGAGAGGCAGGACAGATCATAACAACACAAACAACAACAACAAACAAAACATAGGCAACAGCTTGCAGAGATGTGTGTTCCTGAACCAAATGTCAGGAGTCCCTGTCAACTGACTTCTTTAAGTCTTCCATTGGTTATCAAATTATGTCCATTGAAATCTTCTCTATGGATGCTCAGTCAACAATCTTTTCAAAGTGCCCATGTCCATCTTTAAGGAAACATGACTAACTTTGCTCCTTTTCCATCCTTACATATCGATAGACACATGAGCATACATACTAGTTATTAACTTCTTTCCTCCAGCTAGTAATTTCATATAAATTCTCACTCTCAGGTAAGATAGTCAGCCTTTTTATTATTTTTTTAGAAGTCATATCTTTACAAAATGTTTGTTATTAATGGAATCAATTCTGTGGATGAGGGGAAATGGACAGTGTGTTCCTTACTTGACCACATCCTTCATATTAAAGAACAGAGTAAAACATTTTAACTTTCATCTGATTCCTTTAATCACTACAGGGAGACAATCAAGATGAATTATTAAAACTCTATCAAGTGACATAGTCTTAGATTGTGAGCAAACTCACTGTGATCTATGTAATCATTGACATGTGAATTCCCATCTTCATTTCCCAGTCTTCTCTTCAATATCGTGAAAATAAAATAAATACATCTCATAAAAACACTGTGGCAAGTGGATTGATGCATGTGGAGTTCCCTGACTGGTCTCAGAGATTGCCTATGAACAGTGTTCAGCATGAGATACAGTGATGACAGCAGGTGATGCTGAATCAGAAGGTTTATTATTTATTTTAACACATTATTTCTAGAGAAGGAATAGCTTCCTCTACCATGAGTTTGCTTTCATTCTTTGTTTTAAACATTTCTTTCAAAACCCTCAAAGACGATAACAGATGCAAACAGGAAGGATGCCTTGGCCCAAGCAGGCATGTCCCGTCTAGCTGTTCTCTATGCCTACTGCTTCAGACACTCCAAATTAATCAACATGTCCTCTTCCAAAGATAGAAATGTAATGGGTTTTTGTTCTTTTATTTTTATTTTTGCCAAATCTTCACTCTTTTTCTAGGAAACTCTTTGATTTTTTTTGTCTCTTGTTACGGTTTTGAATGAGCTTCAAAAACAGACTTGGGTACCTATAGCTCTGGAGAGTGGCTTTCAAACATAAATCTGGTACCATCTTTCACTGAAGGCCTCTGTGCTGTCTCCTCATGACCTCTGCAGTATGGATGTGATTTTAAAGGATCCATGGGCATTTGTTGCACTCTATGACAGTGCTTGCAAGCTTTCAAAGAGAACTTAGCAATTTATAACAGTAGCAAAATTGCAGTTATGAAATATCAATGAGAATAATTTTATGGCTGGGAGTCACTACAACATGAGGAGCTATATTAAAATATTGCAGCATTAGAATAGTTGAGAAATATTTAGCTAGAGGCTAACCAATGTTTGGTGTACCTTGTCAATGCTGTTAGAGGTACTGAAATGATGGATTGGTCCTCTTCCCAATATCCAAGTTTACTATGTAAAGGTTCTCTACAGGACCCAGCACTTATGCTAGGGGCCTTTATAACCACCTATGACTCCAGCTCCAGAAAACTAGACATTCTCTTCTACTTTCTGGGTACAGTGTATTCACTTTACCAGTGATCACAAAGACACATACTCACATACATATGTAAAAGTAAATTATTAAAAGGAAAGTATAACTCTTGTTTAGTGAGTCCACTCACTAGAGACACCCTGTTTCGTAATATTTCAGAATTGAAATTGTAAATGATTGTTAAATTCTCTAGAACTAGAATTACAGGGGTTTGTGAGCTTCCCTGTGAATGCTGAGACCCAAACTCCTGTACTCCCGTAGTCTACATAAGCAGTTAGTGTTCGTAATTGAGATACTGCCTCTACAGATCCTTTCTCTGATCATATTAGACATAATTAACTTTGCTCCTTAGCAGTCTTCACTTATAGACATAGACATATATGTGCATAGTACATAGTATGTGTGACTGTGTTTCCTACCTTCAATTGCATTTCTCTCTCTCTCTCTCTCTCTCTCTCTCTCTCTCTCTCCCCCCCCCTCTTATGCCAAGTAAACAAGTAAAGTATTTTGTATGACCAGTGAAACTGACTTTTATAGTTACAGGTACAAATGTTATCAACAACTAGTTGATATCAGCAACATAAATCATTAGTCCTGTGGATTGCAATAAACATGAGTTCAAGCTAAAATTGTGCATCTTACAAAGCTTCGACTGTGTATTGCTCTCATGACAACTGAGTGAGGTGGGAACTGAATGCTTTGTTTATACTAATTAGGAAAATAGAACTTGGAGAGTCTATAATTTGACAGATATTTCTTTTGGTTGTGGATGGATGGCCATGTATAAATATTGGCACCAGCTGCCACTCTTGCAGCATGCTGGTGTCCTCACATCCACTTAATATAAATTATAATTCTGTGATGATTTTCATGCTTGAATTTAGTCAGTGAAACACATTGGAATGAAGAATGCTGAAGTCCATTGTAGTATGCAACCTGATCTTCATGCCTCTTCTCTAAGAGATTCCATATTAGGTACTATACATTTTACACCCCATTAATCCATCTCAATGTGGTTGCATAGACAGCTCTGACACAGTGGCTATAACCTTTTCTTCTATCTAGAAATAGTTAATGATACAGATTCCAGTTATGCTGATGTGATGGGCCACTGGAGACCCATTTCTTCCACAAGTCCTGGCCTTGACTTCAGACAATTCAGACACTTCTGTCATTTTTCCAGCGTGCCCTGGTTTTGTCACCTGACTACAAGTTTCACTTTTTTGAAACAGACAGAAATCATTCTGTGTTCAGACTGGTGAAGAAAGTGGTGGCCAAGATGACCAAATGTTCTGGGAATAAACCATATTTGTCACTTCGAGAGGCCTCAAGCAAATATCAAATATGAAGCAGTTTATGTACCTTTAAGTAACTTGTGTATGGCTTTGAACATCCTGAAATAAGTGTATTATTTAGTGTTTTAATGTACTCTGTCTGATGTCTCTATACGGCCATGCTCACACTTTTGTAATTTGTTTTCTTCAGTTGTTTATAAGACATCATATCAGATATTATCAGAGACTGCTTGAGAGCGAGAGCAAGAGCGAGAGAGAGCAAGAGAGAGAGAGAGAGAGAGAGAGAGAGAGAGAGAGAGAGAGAGAGAGGTGAAACCAAGCAATAGTATTTGAGAAATAGAAAAAGAAGGTAGGTGTGTGTGAGAGTTCTTTATGGACTGTCCTAATAGGTTAGATTTCCTTATATTAAGACTCTGACTCAAAATAAATAAAATAAAATAAAAACAAGGCTAGAGATGAGTTCAGTGTCAGAGCATTTGCTGGTCATGCCTTAGGCTCGGTGATTGCCTCTGGAAATGTTCAGTCTGTGGTTGTTTGACCCTTTGCCTCTTAGAGTCAGGTCAACATTGTGGTGGGAGCATATGCAGAGGGAAAGTGTTCACTTAATGTTCAGGAAGTAAAAGAAAAGGAGAAATAAAGGAAGGAAGGGAATGCAAATAAGACAGAGGAGGAAGAGGAGAAGAGACAATGATGGGGTTCACAGCCCTCCCTGGGAGGAGGCTCCTGTAAACTACAGACCTCCCAAAGGTCCACCTTGTGAAGGGTCTATCATTTTCTAAAAGCTTCACCCTGTGACCAAGCTTTTAACACACAGACTGTTTTGTTGTGTTCTGTATTTGAGCTGTGTCCTCTACAAAGTTGTAAAACTGAAACATTTCACAGACGTTGAATCTGGAAAACTATGATGCTCATTGTGTTGGCCAAGCCATTTCCTAGGACATGCACACCCTGTGAAGCTAGCAGCATTCTGTCATGTATTCTGTCCCATCACTGCACATTAAACTTCTTATCACAAGTACTGTACATGGCCCATGCAGTGATTATATCTCTTACAAAATCAAAATTGCTTCCAATATGCAAATTCATACTATGGTCAAGTTGTGATTTTAAAAACTATTTTCTTTTTCATTCTTTGGAAATTTCATTTATTGTACTTTGACCATATTCTCTCTCTCTCCCTATCATATTCAGGCTGCATTTAACACCCACCCAACTTTGTTATTTTTCGTTTATTGCTTGGTGTTTTGTTTATTTGTTTTTCTATATCAGAATTATTTTAATAGTCAGAAGCAGGGGTTCACAAAGAACTTTTACCTGTCACAATAGCACAGTTAAGCATATGGACCCCATTTGTTGTAACAACATGCACAAGACCTGTGTAAGTTTTCATGTAATAGTGTGGCCTATGGAAGGTCATCCAGGATCAAGTGGAAGACTACACACCCATGTATATACAGGTAGCACTTACTGACGTTTTTGCTAAGATGTTATGCTGTGATTGTTGTTGTAAGTCGCACATTGTATGTATTGGAGAAACATATTGAAAAATCCTACTCACTAACAGTTCTTTCCCTTTGTTCTTTTCAGCACTCTTCATATGACATTGTTAATTAACAAATAACTATAATTAAAAGTGTAATGAACAATGTTTCATTATAAAGATTATGATCATTTAGGAGTTTATCAAGAATGTTATCGTAGTTTCAGTCAAAATGCAGAAGGCATATATCTTGGCTCTCAAAAATCCTCATTGCATCAAAAGTGATTTGTGTTTTGAAAATAATTTAGACTTCCAAAGGATATTATACATACTAAAATTAAATATTCCAGATATTGTGGAATATTTAATCCTTCCCAGAAACATCCAATTATTTTTACATAATTAAAACAAAGAATTTAGCTATGACACATTCTTCATGCAAACAAGGCTTAAATCCAACTCTTACCTCAGGTTAATTAAATCTCAGTGTTGACAAATGAGTTTCTAATAATGAGGAACATGACTGAAATGCCCATATTAGCCTGTTGAATTGTTCTGGCTATATTTCTGAGAACTGACTTTGTCTTGGCAACATGTAGTGTGTTTCTATTAATAATAAAGGTTTTTAAGTATTTTTCACTTGGTAATTTGTAAAAGAAGCTAAACTTATGAGAATTTTGACAAGTATTTGCAAGAAACACTGAATGAAAATGAGGTCACTGCTTTTTTCTTGAGTTTTAATTGGCTTACTTGCTTTCCCTGGATAAATAATAAACAGAGAACCTTTATGTTCCAGCATGAAAAAGCTTGTTATAATTATTTCAACAAAGATAAAGTTAACAATCCCTAGGTAATAATTAATCTCATACTTAATTATGAAAACACCGATATTAAAATGATTAAGCATGAGATAGCCGGGTAAATATTTTAGTTTATTTTTTCATTTTTGTTTTTGCTTTTGAGATAGGCTCTCATATTTTACAGTCTGGCTTCAAAGAATGGTATAGCCCCAAATTATTGTCTGTTCTTGATCCTTCTGCCTTTTGCCTCCAACTCCTGAATGCTGAAACTGGACACACCACCATGGCCAGCTCAATGGTGCTTAAGTCAACCTTACATTCAATAACTATAGGAAATGGCTCTACCTAACTGCTGGGGCCTCAGAATAGCACAGCAGAGTCCTCTCCTAGGTGTTTGTGGCTTCTTGATATCCCAGTCTCTTCACCCCACTGGTCTCTCAGGGATCATTTGTGCTCTTCTGTCCAACACTCTTATTCTTTGCTCTTCACTTTCCCCTTCCCTTCTTGCTGCCCACCCTCTCTCAAATGAAAATGAGCAGAAGAGAAGTAGGTCCTTGAAGATGGAAAGATAGAAGGGGGAAGAGACAGCAGACACAGGAAGTAAGAGAAGCAGAGAATGAGAGATAGGCCATGGACAAAACTGAAAGTGACTGAGGCAGGAAACCTCCCAGGATCGTGTATTTGCTCTAATCATTGACAAAGAAGGCATCTTCCAAGCGTACTATTAAAACAAAAACATTTCCTCTGGGGATCAATAGAGCAAGATGTGTTTAGATGAGTAAAGCCCACATTTCAGGAGGCAAAGACTAGTCAATTTCGTCTCGTGCACTGTGTCTAAGTCAAAAGTTTAAATTAGAGCTCAAAATATGCATTTTATGAGATCTTTCCTATTCTTGAAGTGAACACAAATAATTCTGCTTATATCCTGTATGCAGACAATGCTGTCATGCTTATCGGTGATGCCCATATTACACTGGCAATGACCACTGGCCCTTGGCAAGCATCGTCAGAAGATCATGGAAGTGAGTGCATAGCTCGTTTATGATAAAAGTGGTTTCTCATAGCCCACTTCCTTCTCTGATGTGACTCATTATTTTGAGTTTTTATCATTCTCTTTTTGCCCCAGTGCAGAGAAGTTCATAAAGTAATAATTAAAACCTTGAAGGAAATGAGAAGTGACCAAGACAGATTTATCCCTTTTCAGAGATTAAGACTTTCATCAGGAATAGCTGGAAACAGCTCTCTGGAGGCTTATGCCAGAGTCAGAACCTGCACCACACTTTCTGATTCCCATTCTGAGCAACAATCGTGATTAAAACAAACTGAAAACCACAGAAAGAAGTTATTATACATTTTGAACTTTCTATATGATATTGTTATCTATTATTTAAGCTTTGATCAATTAAATAAGCCCCCATTCATAATCATGAAGGAAACTCTAAATAAATGTTGTGGGTCTCTCTCAATCTCCATCTCTCTATGTGTCTGTCTGTCTCTCTCTCTTTATCTTCCTCTCTTTCTCTCTCTCTCTCATTTACACACACAAATACACACTAACACATATATGCACATATGAAAAACTGAAAAGGAAATGATAGTTTCTTCTACTGCATCTTGAAGTTTGTGATTCAGAAACTTTGGGAGACATTTAACTTCAGTGGAATGAGAGCTTTCCTGTCACCAAAATACATATGCAAGGCAATTGAGAAACCTAGACTCAGAATGGTAAATATTTATTTGACGACCTGGGTTCAGCTATGCTGGGAGCTTTTCATGCCTAACCCCCATATTAGCCCCATAGTCAAGCTAGTGTCCACTGACTTATTACTTGGTTTTTCCTATGGTTTAGCTACTACTTGTTTATTGCTATAGCTTAGATATCACCACTAAGTTGAGGTTGAAACCAGTTTGAAGATCCAAAGATCCTTAATGTCATGATGCAATCATGCAATCCCTGCAAGTAACATATGGACTGAGACAGCTATGCTCATAGGAATGTCTATATCTATGTCTCTATATCTCTACCCTTCTCTCTATATATTCTCTCTATATATTTATACGTGTGTTCACATATATGTGTAGTATATGTATACATATTTGTATACATAGATAAATTTGTATATATAAAAGACATATGTTCTACACATACAAAGACATATGTAAACAATTAATCTAATAGAGAACAGCCAAGTCCACAAGAAGGGTTGAGGGAAGAAAAGGGAAATTGGGTAATTTATCTTGTAATTTCAACACATAAAATAATAATGTCTACTAAAAATAATTTAAGCAAATATGCACTGTAGGTATCTTGAAAGTGGGATTTGGTTATCACTGACTATCTGTAGGACAAAGAACAGTCCCTCCCAAATGTGCCAATTGCTGTGTGAGATCATGACAACTTCCTTAGTACTCCTTCCTCTTGTATGTCTTGTCCCCATTCACCTCTGATTTGAGAGAGATAAGAACGCCTCTATATTTGCTTAAATGCAGGTCAGAGGTTTAGGCCATTATCATCATGGCAGTATGCAGGCAGACACGGTGATAGAGAAGGAGTTGAGATTCTTACATCCTGATTTACAGGAAACAGGAAGTGGTTTTTCTCACTGGGCGTGGCTTGAGCATATGCGAGACCTGAAAGCCCATCTCTATAGTGACTCACCTCCTCCAATGTGACCACACCTACTCCAAGGCTATAACTACCAATAGTGAAACTCCTTTTGACAGTCATTTTCTTTCAAACTGCCACAAGCATTTCCTGTTCCACATATATTTTGGATAACAATTCTCATCTGTATATTATCTCTGCATTTGTGATAGCTTCATTTACTGCATAGGACTGAGTTTAATACTGCCTTTCTTCTCTTTTATTATGCTGTTTCAATTGTTTGAAATCCTCAAGGATCTGTCCATTCTGAGGTTTATTTGGAAATGGTGCAACATGGAAGTCTCATCTTATTCTTGTCTTGTGATGTGACCACTGAAACCCAGAACAACTTTTTCATCTTCATGTATCTGTGAGTTTCAGCTTCAGTATGAAATGTTCCCTGCAGGCTGTTTTGAGTCCTTTTTCTAGATTTTTATACCTTCTAGTTATTTCATAAATCTTTATAAATTTTGGCACAGAGATAAGATCGAATGTTTCTAGCTGCTTCAAGATCCTTCTGCTGTCATTTTTTTTCCATAATGGTGGGGTGTAACTTGTAACTATGAGTCAAAATAAAACATTTCTCCCTTAATTTGCTTCTGTCATGTTTATTTTATCACAAAATGGGGGAGAAAGTAAGAAAACCAGGACTCCTACACATTACTCTTTAAGTTGCTTACATTTGAAAATGTTCTTAAGTAACTTGGTGCATCATTCTTTCTGAAATCTTTTCTTATGCTCCTTAACATTATTCATGAGATTTTATTTTTCACCGATATTAAAAAAGAAAGTTAATCCAAATAGACTAGGGTTCCAAATAGCTAGTATGTGCAGCAGAAACAAGTCCCAGTGCCTTTGTTATTGGCTTCTCAGTCAGCCCCCATTGTCAGCCACATTCAGAGAGTCTGGTTTGATCACATGCTCATTCAGTCCCAGTCCAGCTGGATTTGGTGAGCTCCTATTAGAACAGGAACACTGCCTCATTTGGATGCATAGCTTCCTAGGCCTGGATGGAGGGCTGAGGGCCTTGGACTTCACACAGGGCAGGGTTCCCTGCCATCTCTTAAGGAGGGAGAGGGAGGGAGGAGGATGAGTGGGGGAGCAGGAGGGGAATGGGAAGAGGGGAAGAAGTGTAAATTTTTGAATGGAAAAAAAACTTAAGTTGAAAAAAAAAAGAAAGTTAAATCTAGTGGCAAAGATGAGACAAGCCTAGTAGCCTGAACTTCTGTGTAGAGACAGTTTCAGGGCATTTTCTCTCTTCATTTTAGGTCTCTCTCAATCAAAAAGTTAATCAGTTTTTTCTTTTTGAACTTTAGAGAGGGAGTTAGATCTTAAACTCAGGGCCCCATATCAACTTTGAAGGCTATGTTCTCTGAAGCCTTTCCATACCCCCATGTTTTAATCATCTTGATAAAAGCTTTACTAAAGAGCTTCAACTTGAAATAATTTCACAATAGTTATCAGAATATAAAATAATGTAAATACTATAAAATACATGAGATTATACATATGACTTATCAGTACATGTTAAGAAAGTATTATAACTCAGCGAACCTTCAAGCCACATATTCCAAGGAAACATGTAGGTTAACTACAGATCTTCACCTCTCCCTCTGCTCCTCCAAGGCTGATGAGCACATCTTATCTCATGTTGTATAGCTTTTAAATCTCATGAGGCACGGTTTGAAGTATTGCCCTTGACATAAAGTCATCAGGTCCGTGCCGTATGAGAGTCAGTCTATCTGCTGGAGCCTCATCAGAAAGCACTGGCTTCTCATCAGTGTGTACACCGGCTCTTAGAGTCCTTCTTTTTGTGACAAGATTTTGTCTTCTATATGACAAGTCTGCATCTCACAGACACCTTCATCCAGTATCTTCCCTTCGTCTTCTGGGTTGCTTACTGCAGTTTCTACAGCAGAACTCACTGTGTCACCTTGAACTTAAATACTGTGGAGGTGGCTTAGCTCCTTAACCCAGTGTCACTTTGTTCTTGACAGCTGTTGTCATGGCTCTGTTCCTTAACTCACTGTGCCACCCAGGATGTGAAAGCTGTGGAGGTCGCTATTTTTCTTAAGCAGAACAGTACAATATCTTCTGTAAATCTTCCTTTCTCAACTTTTCTACTTGTGCTGATTTTCTTAGATAAGAAAAGGGCCGCAATCCTGATAGACTTTCTTATTAGGAATGACATCTAAGCTTTTATCTACACACACAACAGGCTACTTTTCCAGACCAACAATGAAAATATATTGCTTTCATACTCTTCTTGCTTCCAAGAATTTGCAAATTTTGGTTTCTTCTTCTTTTTTTAAAATTCACGACATAGCCAACCATTAATTTAGAGCCCTATACAAAGCTGAGTTTCTTAATTGAGCTTAGATGTTCCTTTTCTAATTTAAAACTAGATACAGAACATATTAATTATACTTAACCCCAGTGAGACCCTGGAACAATATGAAGACTGATTCATCATGGTCCACTTTCTAGATGGACTCTAATGTCTACTCCCTCCTGATTAAACCCTAGATAAGCAACAATCATCTCAATGTCATATCTTTCTCCTGCTTCCACTATAAGTTACTATAAAAATGTTTGGATAAAATATTTTATCATGGTTGAAAGAAAACTGTGCTGGGGTTGGTGGGAGAAACCCATCTACAATACAAAGTTGCCAATTTACTCAGTTTCTGAAAAAAAAAACCTTAGAGAGGGAGAGATGCACCTTGACATGAGTTGTGGAACCAATACATTGAGAGTTGCTAGAAAATTAAGTACAAGGTTATTTACAAGGGTTGGGTTAAAGTGATTTGAAGTTCATTATGGTAGAATCAACAATAATGAGAACTAATTCTTCTTTTCCTTTTGGAAGGTTAACACACACAGACAAAGTCACTATGTATCTAATTAGAAAAATAAAAAAACACAACAACAGATGAACAGAAGGATATGAAATGACATATAGGTTAAGACTTGAATTTCATATGAATATAATAAAATAATACAATTCTTACTGCTTTTTAGTTGTATGGGCTTATTTATGGAGGCAGTTACCAAGAGAGATACACAGATTTGAATTGGATAGGGCAGGGGTCACACCAAGGTAAGAAAACATGATGGGAAGAAAACCTTTTATTCATGTTTGAGGAAAGATGGTTTATTTTGTTCATTGGAGAAAACTCTAATCATTGAAAGGTTCAGCTTTCATTTACATAATGGGAATACATTTTTACTGGAGGAAGAGTCAGAATTTATAGGTGATACCAGAGTGAAAGAAGTAGACTATCCAGCTATAACAAGTAGACAGACAGGAAACATTTTCCTATCCCTGCCTCACAATTCTGCAAGAGAAAACGAGAAGATGTCTTTTAAAAGTGTCAGGATTCAGACAATTATTTAGATGCTGCCAACTGTAATGGACAGTTGTAGATGTTATGATCCAAACATCGAATTTATAGTCTCCAGCATTTCAGAACATGCAAATGTTTCCTCTTAGAATTCCCCATCAGGCATACAAGCTCTCCTTACTGGACATATGTTTCCTGTGATTTACTGCTCTAGGAGCAGTATTTCAGCTTCTAATCTACCTGCTTTCATATTGTGACCTTTACAGCAAGTGAAAGTCAAGTGCTCTGCTCTAAAGAGATTGGGATACATGGCTCCAAATATCCCACGCTGTTTAGCAGCCATCATACTCAAGCCACTCCCAAGACATCCAGAGACATCATACCAGTGTGTGTGTGTGTGTGTGTGTGTGTGTGTGTGTGTGAGCGTGCATGTGTGTGTGTGTGTGAAGAACAAGCCTGAATTTGCTTTTGGCATCACTGTGTTAGTATTTACATATAAAGTCGATGGTCCAGTCTCTTTTCAGTTTTTGCTGATGCTATAGTTATGAATACCATGTACAATGTAAACTGCATGTTTGTAAAGACCACATTGGTTTACCAACACGATGAAGTAGAAACAGAAGTCAAACTACACCCTCATAGGATACTATGATCTTTCTGCAATGTTGTAATTGATAATGTGATGAATTATTAATCAGTTCTTTCTTAGTCTACATATTTGATCTCATTTCACAAGAGTTGTATAGAATAAGGGGATAAATAAGTGTTTTTAATTGTCCATTTTTTTCTTTATAGGAATGTATAAAATGAGACAAAATGGCAGTACATTAGGGAACAGGCTTGCTCTCTTAGGTATTATTGATGCTTATGTAGGAGCATCTCTATAGCTCATGAGTTCAAGTTCAAGGTATGCCTATGCCGTAGTAAAGGTCATACTATCAAACACACACACACACACACACACACACATACAAACAAAAGTAGAAAAAGAAAGACAGACAGAGAGAGATACACATACACACACGAAGAGAGGAAGACAAAGACAAAGAGACAGAGGCAAAAAGGCAGGAAGGGGTTGCCCAAGCAGCATCTCTGACACTGGGTCAGTGTGTCTGCAATTGTAACTACAGTCTCATGTTTCAGGAAAGACCCTCTACAGATTTTGTTAAACTCTTCATTCAGAAAACTTAAGAAATTAATAAAATGGTTGAAATTTTGCAGGAGTAAGTCTTCAGTCACATTGACCACTGACTGCAAGGAAGCTTTCAAATACATTATTGAGAATTAAGTCTATTTTATTTTTGTTTTTAACATGGATACTTTTGAGCAGTCCAGTATGCATAGACCTTATAACTTCCATAACTCAGACTTATCCTCCCAAAATGAGCAAATATTCAGGTAAAAATTGAGTTGGAAACTTCTGGATGCAGAATTTCATTGATGGCTAATAAAAGAAATTAGTTAGAAGATCAGGCACATCAGACTTTGTTGAGTCCCCATGGGAGCCCTTATCCATTGTGAGGAGGGGATAGGGTGGGTTGTGTGGTAGGCTGGGGCAGGTGGAAAGAGGAGTGAGAGGGAGAACTTTGGTCAAATGTAAAATAAAGAATACAAAAGAATTCAGGCAGAAAGTTGCATTTGAAATTTTCTTCAGCCTAACAGAAATTGATACCTAGAAGCTTGAGAACTGTGTTATAATCTAATCTCTTTCCTCCACAGCCCTATCACACTCCAGGCTGTTGACAGCTGTCCTCCAGAGCCTTCTATAGCTCCATCTCTGCTCCCTGTGTCCTTGCTTTGTATTTTTCATTGCTCATTCTGCATATTCTATTCTCCAAAGCTGATGTGACTCTTATAAAATTTCAAACATATCACATGTACTTGTTATCAAAGTACTCATCAGATCACTTTTTTTAAAGATAAACTCCTTAATTTTCCTTTAACCACCACATAATCTTTTTTACACCTCTATTTTCCCGATTCACTTCCAGATTTTAACCTCTGATTAAATCATAAATTCCATAGTAGATATGTATTCTATGTTGCAGAGAGAAACAACCCTAGAACATTAGTTATGATAAAATTTCAGTAATTTGTTATTTTAGTATTGAGTATCATGAACTAATTTATTTGTCTGATTAAACACTACGTACTACTCAAAAATAAGTAACAGGCAGGAAAATTGTTACATAAACTATTTAAAACATTAACTAAAGTAATTTTGAATAAGAATTTTATGTCTAGAATATGTCTAGTATATCTAGTATATGTCACATTAG
Organism: Bramus lutescens; assembly: GCA_001685075.1. NCBI lineage: Eukaryota > Metazoa > Chordata > Mammalia > Rodentia > Cricetidae > Bramus > Bramus lutescens. Next base: position 24,657 of record LOEQ01010071.1, on the reverse strand, counting down.
CAACTTTGAAATATGTTTATTTAACCATAAATGAACAAGAGACTAGCCCTTCTATTTTTAATGCTGATTTTATAATTCAAGAACTTCATACATGAGTAACATACACACACACAAAAAAACTATCTCTCATACACACACAAGAAGGGTGAGTGTGGGGAAGGAGGTGTTATTCTTGTGGAATTTCAAACATATCACACGTACCCATTATCAATAAGCTTCTTTATCAACTTTAATTTTTGTTTTTTTTTTACAAGGCAGGATTTATCTGTGTCACAGTGCTAGTTGTCCTGTGACTAGCTCTATAGACCAGGTTGGCCTCAAACTCACAGAGATACTCCTGCCTCTGCCTCCTGAGAGCTGGGATTAAAGGCATGCACCACCCGGCTGACTTTAATAATCTTTATTGTTTTACCTTCTCTCTGTAGAAAACATATTCATTTGTGGAGGTCTATGCATAAAAATTATCTTTTTTATGTTTTCATCCTTAAAATTGTTCACCCTTTTCTAAAATTTCACCATTTATTACAGAGAATTATCTCTTTAAATAACTGCATAGATGTTTTCCCATTTATCAGTATAGTCATTAAAAGAAAAACATATTTTAAAAAGTCATTAAGAGAGGAGTTTGATTTCAAGTGTCCTGCTTCAAACCTCTCAGAGAAAATAGCTTGTTTAAACATTATCACACAGGATTGATTTGAATACTTTTTTTAGTTACTATAATAACCTTGCCATAATATTGGAGGTTTAACCTTTTCCTAGTATAGCTGGTATTTTATAATGCTGTTCACAACATCCTGTTAGGACCTGAATTAAAGCTATAAGTCAGAGGATTCCTATATAAATAGAAAACTTACATTCTATAGCCCATGATTTCTACCACTTATTATTATACACCTGATATTAATAGCTGTAGGCATTGGGGGAACTCACTGTTATTTATGCAAATAACTGGTTTCTTCTGTGTTGATGCTCTGCTAAACATCAATGATGACCTCACTGAACCATGTTCTTTATCATTCTTGTGCATGTCATTTATTTGCTCTTATTACCACACTGTGGTCCTAACCTACCCAGTCTTAGAACAGAGGAATATTAGTGCATTTGAATAGTATTTACTATGCTTCATCTATAAAATATGTTGTGATAACCTTGCTTTTGTGTGACTGATAATCATTAAAACACTACCTATACCCATTGAATTAATACCTGAGTGTTTTCATACTGAATCTGTCAATATGAAAAACAAGTTAGGAGATAATACTTAGGAGAACTTAGATAAACACACCATATCATTGCTGCCAACTATAGTGCTTTTAAACTTAATATGAAGTTGGCTTTTTATTCTTTTGAAAAAAATCAAAACCACAATTTGAATTATTATATGTAACTGGAGGTTTCATCTCTGTGAGTGAAGAGTGTCTGCAATGTGTTGGGTCATAATATATATGCCAACCAGAAGCTTTTCATTCACTTTATACATTTTGGTATAAAATCAGAAAATATTATGTGTGTTTAGGTGTTTTGTATTCATGTATGTCTGTGTGCCCTGTGTGCCTGGCACCCTGGAAACTAAAAGAGGGCATTGGATCTCCTGCAAACAGAGTGATAGTTGAGCTACCATCCAGAAGCTGAAAATTAAAACCTAGGTCCCATTGAAGAAAAGCCAGTGCTCTATTTTTTCCTGCATGTACATGGGTCTTTATCATATTACTGCATGCATGTTTTTTTATCATATAAAAGCTTTTAAGATTTTTTGGAAAATTAAATTTCTTACAGGAATTTTTTTATTGAGCTCTACATTTTTCTCTGCTCCCCTACCTGCCTCTCCCCTCCCCCCTTCAACTCTCCCCCAAGGTCTACATGCTCCCAATTTATTTAGGAGGTATTGTCTTTTTCTACTTCCTATGTAGATTAGATCAATGTAAGTCTCTCTTAGTGTCCTCATTGTTGTCTAAATTCTCTGGGATTGTGGTTTGTAGGCTGGTTTTCCTTGCTTTATGNGAGCTCTACATTTTTCTCTGCTCCCCTACCTGCCTCTCCCCTCCCCCCTTCAACTCTCCCCCAAGGTCTACATGCTCCCAATTTATTTAGGAGGTATTGTCTTTTTCTACTTCCTATGTAGATTAGATCAATGTAAGTCTCTCTTAGTGTCCTCATTGTTGTCTAAATTCTCTGGGATTGTGGTTTGTAGGCTGGTTTTCCTTGCTTTATGTCTAAAAACCACCTATGTGTGGGTACATGTGATAATTGTCTTTCTGGGTCTGTGTTACCTCACTCAAATAATGTTTTCTAGCTCCATCCATTTTTTTCTGCAAAATTCAGGATGCAATTATTTTTTTCTGCTGTGTAGTACTCCATTGTGTATCTATTCCTTGGTTGAGGGGCATTTAGGTTGTTTCCAGTTCCATTTGATTGGTATATTTTTCCCGACCCTTTGCTCTAAGGACATATCTGTCTTTGAGGTTGAGATGTGTTTCTTATATGCAGAAGAATGATGGATTCTCTTTTCATATCCAATCTGTTAGCCTATGTCTTTTTATAGGTGAGTTGAGTCGATTTACATTAAGGTATATTAATGTCTAGTGATTGCTATCTCCTGTTAATTTAGTTTTCATTGTTGGTGATTTTAATATGTGCGTTCTCTTCTTTGGGATTTACTGCTATGAGACCATTAATTCTCTGTGTTTTTGTTGGTGTAGCCAACTTCCCTGGTTTTGAGTTTTCCTTCTAGTATTTTGTGTAGGGCTCGGTTTGTGGCTAGGCATTGGTGAAATCTAGATTTGTCATGGAATACCTTGTTGTGTCTTTCTACGGTGATTGAAAATTTTGCTGGGTATAGTAGTCTGGGCTAGCATCCGTGGTCTCTTAATGTCTGCATAATGCTTGACCATAACCTTCTGGCTTTCATTGTCTCCAAGGAGCAGTCAGGTGTGTTTCTGATAGGTCTACCTTTATAAGTCACTTGGGCTTTTTCCTTTGCAGCTCTTAATATTCTTTCTTTACTCTGTATGTTTAGTGTTTTGATTATTATGTGGCAAGAAAACTTTTTATTTGGATCCAATCTATTTGATGCTCTGGAAGCTTCTTGTATCTTCATAGGCATATCTTTCTTTAGGTTGGAAATGTTTTCTCCTATGAATTTGTCAGATATATTTTCTGTGCTATTGAGTTGAACTTCTTATCCTTCTTCTATACCTATTATCCTTAGATTTGAAAGCCAGTGCTCTTAACTGGTCAGCCATCTCTCTTACTTCCCAACAAAAATAATTTTTAAAATATTAGCATCATTAGAAAATACTTTGAAAGATTTGTTTCCACATGTAATTTGCCTAATTGCCACAATACAGAGAGCATTAATCTAAATCTAACTGTTAGAGGTAGATGCATGCAACTAATCAGAGAAAACAGCCTGTCTGTGGTAGTATTACCTGTGAACAAGAAAATTTGGAAGCTGATGCATCAGGATCAGATATTCTAGGACATCCTGGGCTACAGAAAGAGTATCAGGAAAGCCCATGATATACACTAAACCTTATCAAAAAATTTAAAAGTATCTAAATAATCACGAGAAGCCAAGCTATTTTAAATATATTTATAGACAGATTTGCTATGTTTGATAACTTAATTTTAAACTAAATATGATGAACTTTTTTCTAGTATTTCAAAGTAAAGTATTTTATGTCCAGCAGCCATATCTGAAATAAAACCAAAAATATCCATGTAATGTTTTATAAATCATGTAGAAAAAGAATACTAACATTCACTTGAAATAAAAAATAAGAGTTCACCAAAATTGTAAGTGTAACTTAGGAAGGGACCACCACCATATATAATGAAAACTGAAGCCTCTTCCAGGGATGTGAATTACATGAGGCTCATGATCAGACTTTGTGTCCATCCATTCAGCCATAGGATGATGGTCACCTGATCAGAGGAAGATGTCCCTTTATCATTTACCCACCACAGTAGACATCTGAGTGATGATGCCATTTTATAATAATAATAGGATATGAAGGAAGTCTTCCTTAAAATCAAAAATAAATCAGCAAGCTAATAAATTGGGTGTGTATCTCACACAATTTATAAATTGATTTAAATGCTTATGTTGTGTGGAATTTATTCAGTTCATTTAGATAAAATAATAAATATATATGACATACATATTCTCCAGGATACATATATGTGATATCTATTAAATATATATTGTATATAATAAATGTATAAAATAACGATGTATTTTAAATATGTGAATTTTTCGTTTATTTGTTAACATAGCCACAAAATGGAGAACAATGTACTGATACTTTAACAGTGATATCAAATCAGTTAGAAGAAACCCTAAGAAGTCCTGCTGATAGGAACATCATTATCATATGTATTTATACACTCATGGGGTATCACATGACTACAATTAGTGATTAATGAAATGTCAGCAGTTAAGTAAGTCATAGCACAGCACGTAAAACATGAGGTGGTGTTCACTAAAGGAGTATGCCTGCTTACTTTATCTGCTCCAAGTCCTTTTACTAGGAAGTCTGCTCCCTGCATCCTCACAGCCTTGAACAGGCAGACTTCAGTTACTGAGTTCTGGAATGCAGCTTGCTGGGAGTTTCTTCCCTCAGCAGGACACTGAAACTCTGCCATAATAGTAAATGGGGCCTCCCTCAAGAACAGCATTTGACAGCTGCAGAGGCTGTGTCCAAATGTTTGCACACTCCCAGTCTCCAAAACAAACAGAAACACACTGTGTTCAATAAATTTAATTAGCAGGTTGTCCTTTAATTTGGTCTCTTAAAAATCTCTCACTGTTTTCCTTAAAATAGCATTCTAAAAGAATAAAAATTGAGTAATTTAGCTGTTCTCCATTCCAGTGATTCTAAAGGAACTATTTTATCAATAATATTATGATAATTTCCCAACACTCTATCAATCAATGTTGACTATTCATTCAAAAGATAATAATAAAAATGTGTGTATAGTGAACTTGCATGCATATAAAACACATGTGCTAATGTAAATATATGTGATATATTTTAAACATATACATAAATGTAATATACTATAGAATATATAAATACATGTATACATTGTACATATAGTCTTGGTTATATTAACTTGTTTCTACAGTTAATACGAAGGATTCAAAGATAGTACAAAAAATTCCAGTTTTTCCTTGGAACCATCGAATAGCTCCTTAGTTCTAGGACACAGGCCAAGGAGTGATTACAGTCAGTTTCTGTAGCCCAGGTCAACCCCTCCTCTGCTGCCTTTGAGCTATGTGGCCATGGGTTCCTACTTTAATGCTCCAGTATCTCAGAAACCTCTTCTGTACAATGAGAGTGACAACTACATTGACCTCAGCACATCACTGACATGATTACTAGGCCTTTGCTTGGCCCCATAAGAGTCCAATAAACATTGCCTATTTCTGTGCCTATTGCCTATTCATTGAGCTCAGAGCAATTGCGTTAGAAACAAGAATGGTGTGTATAAAAATCCCCTTTAAAAGAAGTAAATGAAGCTATGCCTGGCATTTCATTTAACAAACACATTTAGTTGTAGCAATTAAGGCTGCATCTGTGAGTATCAGAAATGCCTGTTAATCTGCAAACAACTGAACTGCTTTACTGTCCTACTGTAATTGGGGAGATTTGCAGTTCCTAGCCTGTGTTTAGCTGCCTGGCTGTGTTGTCAGAGAAGATGGCTTGAATGCTGGCAGTTTCACGACAGCTGGTTCTCATTTACAAATCACAGAAGCATTGAAGGATGAGATGGACTTAAGTGGAGTAATACCTCTGCTTTCTTGGCTTTCTATTGGGAAACCAATTATGTCCCTGAATTCCTGCTGGACTATTGCTGATATCTCACTGGTATTGTCTATGTCAGGAGGTTATTCCTGGCTGCAAGATGTTCTAAAATAGTAGTGCGGGACCTCACTCTCATCAAGAAATTCAAGGTTATATTAATACAAACAAATACAGGAATGAGATATGAAGTAATGATTTATTGACTTTTGTAATAGCTATCATGGGAAACATTATAATTTTGTTAGAGTTTCCGGTACTCATTTTACAGTCCACTATTTACTGTTTTAATATTGACTTGTCTTTGGGACTATGGTGCTACAAACTTTTCATTGCTTAGTTCCTCTGAAGCTTAATGCGGAGCTGATGTAAGGAGATTTTATTTTGAATGCAAATTTTTTATGTACTTAAAAAAAAGTATAAATAGGAGTTGAGCAACTTGAGAGATTTGCCATCACTGCTCATTCAGGAGCTCTAACTGGGCTGGAATTTTATATTTTTCTCAACTGCCACGCCTACGCCGGCACCTGTGTGACAGAATGTCTCTATGGTGGGAG
>LOEQ01010071.1:1334-17598 GCA_001685075.1 Bramus lutescens | reverse complement strand
CTGAGTTCTCCTGTCTTTCGCCCTAGTTCTCCCTCGGTTCGTGGGTCCTGTGAGGACTGGTCCGTGGCACTCAACCATGCACAGTTCGTGTCTTCCTCACAGCCTTTGCCACCATTTTTTCTTTTGGTTTTGAAGATTCTACAAGCCAAGTTCTCCACTATCACTATCACTTCCTCAGGCCTGATCCTCCATTGGGTCTGGTGTGGCTTTGCCTCTTTGAGGCAGCTTTTCAGGCTCAGCGCCTTTCCAAATATTCCTCTGACTCATCAACCATGCTATTTTTTCAGTTTATATTTTTAGCATTCTTCCTGTGAACCTGCCTCACATGGTAGAATAAAATCAGGCGTATCCAGTATTATAGCACCCTTCCTATTTGCTGACTCGTTCTGCAGCTTTCTAAACCTAAAGAGAAGTGAGCACAATTATTTAATATATGTTAAACAAATAGAAAACTAATTCTCTTCTCTCCTTCCCTGTTGTCTAAGTCCTCATTTGTAAAGAAATGATAATGAGAAAACATTGTTTAAGATAGAGACCTAGGTCAGGAGTTTTTTAGAACAAGATAAATTAAGTATTTACCAAGTCAAATGTCTTATAATTATATCTAGATAAAGTTAATTGATCATTCCATCTGATCAATTGGGAAATTATTCAGAGCTTGCATTCTGATACTACACACTGCTTGAATGGGCATCACAACTCAGGGTTTTGAATGAATAAAATTAATCAACGTCCTCTTCATGTTTAGATCTCAGTGTTTTTGCATCACGAGACTTGCTCACCAATGCTTCTCTAAGACATTACATACGAATTTTAAAGAATTGTTTAGAAAATTTAATTATGTGTGTGAATATGTGAATTTGATTATAGGTACTGGCAGAGGCTGGAAGAGAGTGTTTGATCCCCACTGGGGTTACAAGTGGTTGTGAGTCACTTGATATGGGCACTGAAATGAACTAAGATTCTCTGCAGAAATAGTATACGCCCTTAATCACTGAGTCATCTTTCCATGCTCCAAATATCAATTATGAAAGCTATTTTTTTCTGTTGAAAAAATAAATAAGGAAATGATTAGAAGCATTATTCCACCCAAGAAGACATACAGAAGAGATATCAGTGTACGGCATGATGTTCTGTATCATGTCTTCTGGAGCAAACACTGAGAACACTTGTGTCAACTCAAGAGTGTTCCTTTGCAGAAGATGAATGCAGATTCTCCAGGACACCAAATGCTACCAAGGATGGAGGGTGAAGAGCCACACCCAGTGCTGATGGGACTGCTATATGGTGACTCAGCTTTGATGGGGCTTGGCCATTTACATTCCTTTGCCATAACAGCTAGATCTGAGGTCTGATGGTATTTACCCAGAAGAGTTGAAAACTTATATAGTCAAAGGACTGAATATAGAATTTATTCATAATTGACTAAACAGGAAACAATGTAAATAACCTCCAATGTGTATGTGGATATAGAAATTGTTTTTGTTCAAGATGGAATATTGATTTCCAATACAACTTGGAAGTATCAAATCATGAAAGACATAAAAATGATAACCTCATGTGCATAAGTGAAAGAGCAAGCTAAAATGCCTAAATAATGTAAGATTTAAAATTGACATTTCCAAAATGGCACAACTATGACAAAACTAAAGAGAACAGTAGCTGCCAGCTTTTGAGGTTGTGAGAAGTGCTTAATACATGATACGTCCAAGTTTCCTTAAAGGGCCTGAGCACGGAAATGGGACAGACATGTGATACCCAGAGCATTCAGCTAAAGAGCTCTCCTGTGAGGTGTTGTCATGAGAGATACACATTATTATTCTGACAAGGGTTACCTTTATTCCTGAATTTTCCTCTTCTCAATTTACTGTCCAGTGACCTTCCCTCTGCACCTTGGTTATACATCCCCATTGCCACATTGCATTTAAAATCTTGACTCCTCATAACTACACAATGCACTGAGACCATCTGTGAAGACATCAGGAAAGACCCAGTGATGGGAGCCTTCCTCAGAACATTAACAAAGGATAGCATGTTTTCCGTTCACAACCACATATTTATTTTTCCTCTTTGTTCATTAGCATATTTAATAAGCAGAAGTCAAAAATACCTTAGAATCCTATTTAAGTCCTAAGAATCAGAATTTTTATCAAAATGTTATTTCTAATGGCTTTTTCATGATTGTTAGCATAAATCTTCTTGGGGAAATTTGGTTTAGGAAACTTGATGAAAGGTAATTATAATACTAATTGATCATAGCTAAACTGGAAAGCACTCAGCTTTTTAAAAAATATATATACAAAAAAAGCTTTATGAATGAAAACAAACCCTTAACTTAGAGGTGCAATGTGTCCAAATTTGTGTGACCTATGTGACTTGTGAATGGGAACCAGCTATTTATTAATAATTGACCAGCATAGGAAAGGAAATGCTCCCAGAGCACAGCACCAACACAGATACCCAGAACCATTCCTCACTCTCTTGATTTGGTTGGGAGCCTCATCTTTAATGGTTGAGCCATCTCTACAGCCCTCTTTGTGTTCATGTTATCTCATATGACAGGTCCATAGTTTCCATGGTTGATTTTACTCATCATTTGATATGAATATGATTTGAATATTAAGACACAATGAGAGAAACTTTATCAATTAATGTAACTTTAAGAGTGGTAAGACAATATTTTCATCTCCTTGGTATGGACCTTAATAATCATTAAAATATTACCTAGTCCTTGTTTTGATTATCCAGTGGAGCAGTGGAGAAGTTTCATACAGTTTTACTTTCTGTTATTTGCTTTTCTTAAAAAATATCTCTCATGAAGTCTAGGTTAGGAATCGTGAAGCTCATGCGGACTTTCAGAAATCCTGAATGATTCAATGATCACTGGTTTCTTCATGCTCTTTGACAACTAGCTCTAAGGTTATGTGTGCATACTGATGGACGCCTCAGGGTGGCAAGGCAATATCATTTATTGATGAAATGTCTAAAGGTGAAAAATGCAGTTGCAATTTGGTGTGAGGTTCTAATTGGAGTCAGTTTTATCCATCACAGTCGACAAGCAGTTCCATTTGTTTTGTCTTGTGAGCCAGTACACTAATGGCAGCTATCACTGGAGAAGCTTCAGTGGTAGATTATGGGTTCTTCACAGATGTCCGGATGGTACAACAGGAGTAGAGAGCTCCTCTCCAGAGCTTCCTTACCAGACTGAGCATAGCTTTCCCCAGGGCCACATGCATTTCTATCTTTCCCTGTGAAGAAAACAAAATCTTCTACATAGGCACTGCCTTCCCAGCCTCACAAACTTCTGGGGTCAACATCACTATCTCCACTCTATAGTTTAAGACTCTGAACCTCAAGATCTCACAAGACACGTACAAGATATTAAAAGTAAAACATGGTAGCATTTGATCACCATGGCTCCCATTTTACTATGTATCTAGAGATTTAGCCTGAAGCCTCATTGGTGTTAAATCTATTTTCTAAACTGGGATATAGTCTTGTTTTTCTTTTATCCACTAGAGTTTCTACTCCTGCCATTCCCACAGAGATGGATTATTGAAATTCATGGCTGTCATTGCTGCCATCAATGCCCCCTCACACTTCGGTTTTCTGATTTCCCATGATGTACTTTTACATGTACTGGTATCGTCTTCTAAGTTCCCCAGACGCACAGTGAGCTCAGCTTTGTACTGGGAAGTATGATGACCTAATATTTCTTACCAACTTCTCTGGATTCCTCCCAGCCTTTCCAATAAGTCATTGCTGGGGAGACATGACACTTTGTTCTACTCCATCAGTCTACACAAAGGAAATGAAAATTGAATGTCACGTTCACCATTATCACACATCCTTTTCTCCCTCTCACTTCGCAATGCTCTTGTTCATTACCTGGCTGTCACTATGGCAACCTGCTTCTCCATCCCATCCACTAGCTCCTTTAGATTTGTCATCTGGATACATATTTATGACAATTGGAAGTTGTAAATTCCCATTTTTCTTTTCTTTTAAAATTAAATTTATTTATTTATTTTACATCCCAACAACAGTTTCGTTTCCTCCCATTCCCTCCCCCCACTTCCCCTCAGCAACTGATAGAAACAGATGCAGAGACCCACACTCAAACATTAGGCTGAACCCTGGGAATCCTGCTGAAGAGAGAACAGGTGGTAGAAGTCAGAGGGGTGAAGGACATCACAAGAAAACCCACAGAAACAACAAACCTGGGCTCACAGAGTCTGAAGGGAAAATCAGGAAGCCAGCATGGGATTAGTCTAGGCCCTCTACATATATGTGATTCTTGTGTTGCTTTGTTTACTTGTGGACTCCTGTCTCTATACATAGAGTCACCATTCTTCATCCATCTCCTATTTGAAAACCTACATTGAAACAGTCATCTGCATCAATTAATCTTCCCAGTTTTGCTTTGAAATATTACATGTATTATTTATCTGGAGGCTTTTTAAAATTATGTTGAAATGACATTTAAACTGGAGTCTGCCTCCATTAATGAGTTTACATGCATTTCATTGGATATGTACTACTATGACTTTATTTGCTATCAGTGTCTGGGGAATTATAGGATGATTCAATTCATCTACTTTGTTTCTTGCTACTGGTATCATGAAAAATTCTTGAGTGCTCACTTCTTAATGTGAACATTTGAACTAGTTATTTGAATAGTTAAAGGGAAAAATCTCCTAAGGTGGTAAAATTTAAACAGAAACCTAGGTACACAAGGTTTTCCTTTATAATCTGTGTGAAACAGTCACATTTTTCTCACATCTTATAACTTTTAGTTTCCTTATCTGTAAGTTAAAAACAATGTTGTCTACAAGCATGCTTCATTGTGTAGTGTAGAGTCAGATAGCAGGTATAAACATGTTTACAAAGTAAAAAGTGTTGCAGTTATTAATTGACCAGTATTATACAGTCATTACATAAAAACATTAAGAAATAATTAAAGTTAACAAATATTTATTAAATAGATATTATGACCCAGGCTCTATTCTTGGCACCAGCAATAAGACAACAACCACATGATTGGCAAGGTAGATGCTTGGCACTGTTGTTTCCTTGTTTTTAATATTTCAGGTAATTACTGCAAACTAGATAGTTAAATAAAGTAAAATTCAATGATATTATGTGTTTTAGGTAAAATAAAAACAAATGCTAGTCTCATATGCATGAACAGTTACACTGAATTTGGGAATTTCTGAGGTGTAAAAGGAGAGGTTTATGTCCCTGCCTTCTAATATCCAGAAGCTGCCTGCTTCTCTGTGACCTCTGAATCCATAGATCAACCATGTTGGGCTTTCTCACTAGTATACACCCAGGTTCTGACAAATAAGCCTCTGCTTCCTTCTGTCCCTCATAAGAACCCTGTGATCACACTATATCTACCCACATGGTACCACATGACCTCCTCCTGTGGAGTCAGCTGATAGCAAGCCTTAGTTTCCTCGCACAATCTAACTCACTTTCCATATAAGTCTTCTCAGATTTCAGGGAATTAGGTTGGGATCTTTTGTGAAACACCTATCTGCCTACCACTGACTCAACAGAAACTGGTAATGTTTTTATTTTCTGTTTCTCTACAAATCTGTGTGATATATTGTACAAGCTATTTGATAAAAAAAAAACAGTTGAACTAAAGTCATTCATCATTATGTGATTATAAGCCCTCATTATTAGCCCTTTGGATTTTGGATAAGCTTTAATAATACTTTTTAATTACTGAAAAATTCCCCTGTATTTCTTATACTTTTGTTGAGTGTCAGGAGGGAATTTTTGTACATTTTTATTTTCTGAACAAATTAACAGTAAAGAGACAGGAGGTCATTTTTAATGTCATCAAACATATAGTTGAACACTTCAGAGATTTTGAAATCTATTTTGGGATCAGCAAGGTAGATCACAATCCTAAGGTAAAGGTACTTGTCAAGCCTGAAGACCTCTTTTTGATCCCCAGGGACAACATAATGGCAAGAAAGAACTGATTCCCAAAAGTTGTCCTTGGTCTCCTCAGATGTACCTAACACAAACATTGAGCACCTATACAATAAGCATGTAAATAATACATGTTTAAGAATCTATTTAAAATTTTTGATTTAGAAACTTAAATCTGTTTTGTTTGTAAGATTACATATATATCAATTACATAAAAATATTTTCCTAGAATTCCATTAGATCCAGAGCAGGTAAGTGTACTTATAGCTGTATAAATCAATTTGTTTATTATTACTTTTATTTTTTCCTTAAATGTGGGTGAGGTGATGCTGAAATTCTGTTAAATTTATGTAGAAAACTTGCTATCATTCAGGGGGTAGGGTTCAAACACATCAAGCCTTGGTATTGGCTCTTATTGCTCACACAGTAGGAAGGTAGACCCATCTGATCTAAATGGCCTTCATAGATGGATTTTAAAAATAAATAAATTGCAATAAAAACCCTTGTTATTTTGAAAGACCAGAAAAATATCAGCTTAACTCAAAAATTTACAAGTCACAGCACCATGAGTTAACTTTTAACACTCTGTAATTTAAAGAAGTTTATTGCAAGAGGTTTGGGAAAGCATTCCCCATAGTGTGTTGCTAGGTAATGAGACACCTGTGAAAACCATGGGGCTGATAAAATGTTTTCAAATTGAAAAGCACTGAGAAAAACTCATAGATCCAAAGAAAAAACCATGAATTAAGGGCGTATGGGGCATAAAGAGTACAAGAATAGGTGCCTATTTAACTAATGGCACAGGAAATTTTAAACCTAGGTGGAGCTTGAATCTAATAACCATGTACAGATGCAGACCTAAGTGCAGAGTATCTGTGTGGAGTAAATCTTTTTAGAAGTGGTTTTAAACATTCTCTTTTCCCAGTGAGAGAACACTTTATTCACATGAGGAAACGATAATTTGGCAAACTGCAAGTGCCACTAGGCTGATGAGGCTTAATGAAGACGGAAGAATAATTCACTGCACACACAATCTGATGCAAAGACCAGGTAAGGATTTGGTGCTAGATGCACTCTAATCAATTTCAAACTTCATGTAATTCTGAACCGGTCAGAGCGCCTGTCTCAATGCTCTTTTATCTTAAAGAAGAATTGCCAAAAGAAATTCATGAGGTGTTTAGCTCTTGATCTCTTGAGCACCCATTCACACTGTATTAACCCTATTTACTTTTTCATTTGGAATCCATGTCCTAGGAACTGGCGAATGGAATTCTTATCATAAGGAATAAAAAGCAGAAAGCTACATCATGCATTCTAGCTGTAGAATTAAATACTCTTATTGAATAAGAAAATAACCCCATAGTAAACAAAAAGGAAAAGCACCTAGCCCCATCAGATGACAAGCACAGGCTTCTCATCTGAAGTATCAAGGATGATACAAACTCTTGTGTGAAGTCAAGAGGTTATTGAAGATAAAAAGCATATGGATAGGCAAACATGATAGCTCCTACGTACAGATAAGAGATAGAGAACAAAAATAAAAGGTTGAAGAGAAAAGGGGAAGCTGCATAAGAAACTTATGCAGGCTGCAGTTCTGTTCATATAGAGATTAAATAAGGTTGTTGTGCAACTCACATCTCGTTTACTCTCAATCATTTTGATAGGTAGGTAAGGTTACAGAATGTTAAAAAATGATGTATTTATCAAATCACTAGCTCAGAGCAGTGATCACAATGGAGCACAACACTGGGGAGAAGGGTATGGGGTGGTGGAAGTTACATTTAGATGGAGCATATGCTACTCAGGATTGACATGTCTATTAGACAAGCGACTGCTGAAAGTTGTCATTATTTGCATTGACGTCTGCCTTGAGCATACTTTATGTCCAAACATTCCCTTTCACCACATCTGTGTGTGCTCACCCAGAGAGGAACTTGTAGGCACCACTTCTCCTATTTTCCTTGGTTGGGTCACAGGTTCAGTTCAAGCACAAACCCTCCAGGCTAATGGATGATGTTTCTGGTGGTCCTGAAACCAGCAACAGCTGGCATACATTTAAAATGAGGAAATGCGATGAGCAATGGACCCTGTAGCTTCAAAGCAATTTATGTTGTTCAGAATAATGCAGTGTGATGTGAGAAAAAGGAACCTGAATATTTCAAAACACTTAGGAAATTGCTTACATTATAGTATTACCAGGAGCAAATAAGTTGGGATACTATCTAAACTCTCAAAGTGGAGGAAGTGTGAATAATGAAACATTTGACAAATATTCCATGGAATCTCCACCTGCCATAGTATCTTCTCATATTTCATGTGTCGGAATATAGAGAAATGGGAACACGTTCTAATCGAAGATGGTGTGATCAGTAAATGCAATGCCAGGAGACACCACTACAGGACTCTTAGTGAGGACCACAGAAGACATACGAGCTGGTTGGCTGTATTTGAAGCCTAAAAACACCCACGGAAGGTAAAATTTAGTGTAAAGTGAGGCTTACAATTGATTCAACAGATGGAGCGGAAAAGGGTTTCTAATCATCAAAATGTCCCGAAAATGAGATGGGCTCCCACACAGAAAGGGGCTAAGCTGTCAAGATGGGTGAAGTGACCTGCTGATTGAAGTGTAGTAGAAATTTATTGGTATTCTGTGAACTAAGTTGATCACCCCTTAAGCTTTACTGGATCACTGAATGTATGCCAGTAGAGAATCAGCTTCCCATTATCTCTTGGGAGCCCAGCTGGTCTTTGGAATGTGCGTGCATTGGCAGAGCATTCTCCTTGCTTTTGGGTGGAGACGCTAAATCGTTCCCACTGTCTGACAGCAAAGAGCTCAGAGGTAGTTCCAGTTCTTCAAAGACATTAGCTTACTGCCAGTTCAGAACACTAGCTGTACCATTCGCAGACCTATCTGAAGCTAGATTATGACCTGGTCATCTTCACCAGCCATCTTACTAAAGAAAGCTTCAGCTCAGTACAAAATGCTTATCTCTCCCCTTCTGTCTTCAGGCTGTAATTCACCTTAGCTGTTTTAAGAGGGAATTAAGAAATTTATAAGTAAGAGGAAGGATAAGTTGATCACTCAGTAAAGGCTTTTGGGGAGGTATGTTTTCAAGACTAATTCAGTAGTCTTTGACTGCAATATACTCTGGTTTCAACAAAACACATGGTCTAAAGTAAGAGGCCTAGCTGATAATAGCTGTTTACAAACATGAATTAGATATACATTATATTAAGTATATAAACTGATGTGTGAAGAGTGGACAAAGAATAGTGAAAATTAATCATTTCTTAAAGTCAAGTAGGTGAAGTAATTATAAAACAAGGTTTAACATACACACAAATTGTGGAAAAAGTCAATTAATGCAAATACAGCTTTTTATGAGGACTGGAAAGATAGCTCAGTGGTTAAGAGCACCTGCATCTCTTCCAG
Source organism: Bramus lutescens (assembly GCA_001685075.1). Taxonomy (NCBI): domain Eukaryota; kingdom Metazoa; phylum Chordata; class Mammalia; order Rodentia; family Cricetidae; genus Bramus; species Bramus lutescens. The sequence goes on along the minus strand of LOEQ01010071.1, from coordinate 8,219 downwards.
AGAAGCAGTTTGATATCTAGCCCCCATGTGGTGGTTCATAACTTTCTGTAGCTCCAGTTCCAAAGGATCTCACACCTTCTTCTGGTCTATGTAGACAATGCACACATTTGGTGCACAAGCATGTATTCAGAGAAAACATTAGTATGCATATGATAAACCAAATTTTAACAAAACATGTAAAATATACAGTTGAAGCGCACTTGAAGAAAGTACAGGAAAAAAAGTGGCTAATTGTTCAGACTGGGAAGCTATATTCATGTCAGAAAGCAGGAGGACAAGTCTGCAAACTTGTTGGGGACAGGGTCAGGAGGGCTTCAAGGACAAATATTAGAACACTGGGAAGCAGACCAATGCTAGGAAATCCACCCACACGGTCTTTGATTGCATGAGAAGATGAGTCTCAGTACCAACAGTGGCTGGGAGAGAACGCTACTGTCACCTCAAAAACAGCAGTCACAGGAAGAGAATGCCACAGTGAACAAGGACTTTCTGTCAGAATACATGAACACTCATGCCTTGTAAGAATTTTGTGATGTGAAAATGATCTCACAATAAGTTTCAATCACTGTTTTCCATGAAAGAACTAAACTCTAGAAACAAAAGATTATGCTGAAAATCAGTATCAAATTTCATAGGTGGAAAAAGACTAAGGGCCTTTTAAGGTCATTAAAAATTGAAAAGTGGCTGAGTTGGACCTTGGAGGAAGTGATTTGTGTTAGCAAAGGAATGCATCACTCTCTGGAAAGACTGGCCACTCTTGTCCTGTAAATTCTTTTGTCTAGCTCTTCTACAGTGCGGCTTCAACTTTTCATTGCCTTGGCTCCCAATGGCAATCCTCTTAGACCAGCATATTCAAAGCATTTAGAAGTTCATTTCCATATTGTTTTTCTTCAGCGAAGAGAGGGACAAACATACTAAACGCCTCCCACAGCACGCTGTCATTTCTTTTGGTAGATGGCTCGGGCTGTGTGACAAAAGTGTCCTCATTCAGAACCAGTCAGTGCCACTAAGGGATGCAAGGAGAAAAGGTGACGGAACAGTTAGACAGCCACACTGAACAAAGGCAGCTAAGGTATTTTTAGAAGTCAAGAAATATTATAAAGCCTGCTGCTGTTCTGAATCCATACTTCTCATGCTTTTGGAAAACCATTTAAACAAACCATTTCATTTAAAAGCATTCTATTCCCAACAATACTCCTCTGGGGAAAGACAGAAAATGAGAGTCTCAAACCAATTGTGAGATATTACACAATTTCTCATCACCAAGCTCCATGAAAGGAAAAGCTAAACCCAAGAGACTTGCATATGCTATGTTAAGAATAACTGGTGTCAGGTAGTATAACATAGAAGCAGTGTACAGCAAATGTACTCCTTATTGAAGATATTAATGCCTGTGATTGGACAAACTCAATAAAACTCGCTAAGAAGCTGCTGCATCTGAAATGTAGGTGCTTCTCAAATGCAGCGTGGTGGATTGGATCTTGGATTGCTTTGTTCCTGACAGCACTATTACAACACAGTTAATTTTAGCAGGAGACTTTGTTAAATCTCACAGAAGTCATTAGCCATGTTACATGAAATCATCTTTTGCTGGCTGGGAAGTCGATCTTCTGTTCTGGTTGTACAGTCATAGGAAATCCAGACAAACCAAAGTAGATGATGAACCAGTAATGGGCTTTGGTGTGACAGTGTTCAATAAGGTTTCCCAGATCGTACTAAGTGCGGCACTCCAGCAAGAGAGGATGGTAATAGGGAGAGAATTCTTGGGGACGGGGAATTGTTACCCCTTTCACTACAGGCTTTAAGGAGCTTAAGTCATTTATAAAAACTAAGTCCATTAAATAAAAATTTCCTTAAAATGGCTTACCCAACTATAGCTTGTTTACAATTAAATAATACATGTATAATATGTGTGTATGTATGTGGAAATATATAAAGCACTAAGCTATATCAATTTCAGATAGATGCAGCAGACTTTATAGCAAAGAAAGTGATTAAAATTGGACATACAAAATCATTGAAGGATGAACATACCAGAAATATGCATACACCACAAGTTTCCATTCCACTTTAATTTGCAGAAGCAAAAACTAGTAGGGATGAAAGGGCAATAAAAGAGTTAATAATTAGAGCTGCATGTTTTAACAGCTATTGTGTGTGTGTGTGCACGTGCTTGTGTATGTTTTGTGAAGACTGTGAAGGACCTATGGAAGTATTTTGTACCTTAATTTGTCTGGCTAGTTTTATTCTTAAGTTTTAGTAGTTATTTGAATATTTCAGACACATGGCACCTATCAAACCTGTTTTTAGTACCTTTCATAGAGAAGACAGTTGTTTTTAGAAAGTCTCTTATTTTAGGATCTTGTTACTGGTGTTTTACAGTATTCTAAGTATAGCTCTAAATACATCTCTGAATGATGCTTTTTCTTTTCACTGCCTTTATTTTCAGGTTACTGGGTTGGCAAATTATTTAAAGCTCCCCAGAGGACCAAAACTGAGAGAATGGATCTACATTATGAAGGAAAATTAGTAGATTGTTACATGTGATGTGCACTGGATAGTGCAAAAATGACTGCCTGCACAGTGGGAAGTCTGAGAACACAATAGCTGATCAGTCCACCAGACTGGGTGCAGTTCTAGTGAAATCTGGAGGAAGGAGGATCCTTACTGAACCACCATTCTCCAGTTCATGTTGGAAGCCATGTGATGCTGGGTTCTGGTGCCAAGAAAGGATGACAGAAACAAATAGCAACTTAGTAGGCATACTCACCAACAAATAGAAAAGAAGGGCAAAAGCTTTTCCCCCAGAGTTCTTTATATCTGGATCTCTCCTGGAAAGTTCTGGCTCAGAGTCTTCCCCCTCTGATCTTTATGGAAATGCCCTTACAGACCTATCTAGAGGTGTCTCTTAATGGAGCCAAGATCCAGTCAAGTTGACAACTATGTTTAAGCGTTATAGTTGGAATACCTCTGGCAGGGGCCTTCAAACAGTGCTGAGGCTGAGAAGCATAGCAACAATGCCATTTGCATGAGTTTACAGTCAAGAAAAGCTCAATTTGTAATTCCAGATACCAATGTTCTTGATTATTTGAACTAAAAATTTACATGAGATAGCTCAAGACCAAGTGCGACATTCTCTTAGAAAACTGTTTGTGTTAACTCATCCCAACGTAATTCCCTTTCTCCTCACTGAGGTTTATGGTAATTGGGTAATTCCACTTGACTTAAATGAATATATATTCAAAGCATTTCTGTATGTATATATGTGTGTGATATATGTGTGTGTGTATCTATATCAGTATAGTGTTTCTACATATATATATATATATTTCCATAGCTCTGTCTTCATCAGTTTTGGTCAACTCCTTTGAGGTAGAAACTTGGTTTCTTTGGCCATGATCCTGTCTGACACCTTCTCTCCTCTTTGGAAAGGGACCTAAGTTTGCTTATCAAGCTTCCTCTTTAGGTGATATCCATCATTTGATTAGTGGAGGTAAGAGTTTACAAGTAGAATATTTTCTTTGTGTCTCTCAGAAGCTAAGGATTTTGACTTGGTCATACTGCAAGTGTTTCAAATACTTGGGGTATAAATTAAAACCAGAATTGGTTCATATTTTAATATACTTGGATAAATTTTTAAAAAAGTATTTGTTGAGATCATGTTCATCAGCATTTCTTCTTCTGCTACAGAAAGGGGAGCTTAGTAGATTTCCCTATACTGCTAATTTAGTTTAGAGGAATTACAACTTTCTTCTTTGTTCACTTGGTTTCTGTATTTTGCAGAGTAGGTAAACAAGAAAAATAACATGGCATGCTGAGCCATTAGTAGACATAAAAATAAGTATGGTAAGAAGGCTGTTTGTGATAAAGACCTTTAACAGAGGGGAGTAACGAGTAAGGAAGTTGCTAAGTGCAGTGACTCACACCATTTCCTGCAAGGTATACACATTTACATTTGTCCCTGCTTACAAGATGAGAAAAGCCACAACATGAGTGGATTCACTAACTTGTCCTGTAACAGAAAGTATCCACAATGAAGACTTTCAAAAAATTATTGTATTTTCTGGCTTCTCTTAATGCCAGCATTTTCTGATTCTGAGAGGGCTTCAGAAGATTAAATGAGAATGGAGCCAGCCTTCTTCATGTTGTTGTCTTTCCCCACTGGCTGACGTCTGAAGGATGATCACACAGACTAGGGGCAAGAATAACATTTGTTAAAGCTCATCATTTTGTCAGAACTCATTCATCAAGAACTATCTGCCAAATCAAAATTTGGCATGAAATCAACTAAAAGGAGATCATTATATTTTCTTGTTTTTACCGCACAGGCAAACATTGAATAATTCACTAGAAGTTTATTACATTTAACTTATTGTCATTTTATTTATATCCTCCTAATTTTACAACATATTTTAATGAGACTCTCTATATATATTTAATTACAAGTTTATTAATGTGGCCCTTTTATTGCCTTGGCTGTCACTATGCTTTGTGCCCACAGTAAAGGCTCTCAACATAATATTTGCAAGATGTAAATAAAAAGTATTTATTGTATGGCCATTTTAATAAATTTTGTTTGATGAAATAGTCAAAAAGAAAACAATAATCCTACAGTCTCATAGGCAATGAATTCTGCTTTGGGTTGTCTAATTTAGAAATCAGGTGCAATGCCTCCCTATACTGCCCCATTCTCAGTGACTTGGCTGTTTCTTATAAATGTAAAACCTAAAAATTAGCTAAATGAGTACATTATAAGGATGACCTTAAAATTCTTTAATTCAATAAAATTTTAGCTTTGCTTCACAGTGATACTTCTTCAGACGAAGAAGATGACACAGCCAGCAGTGATATTTTCACTCTTATAACCCTTTCTCTCCAGCTGCTGGGAAAATTAAATGATGGAGCTGGACTATCTTCCCACAGAACTCAAGCAGCCACTGGTAAAGGTAACAGGCTATGTGAACACACATGTACAGAATTAGAAGAATATGACCTTGTCCTACATTCTGTGGGAGAAAATATTGTCCCTACTTCATTCAAGATATTATTCTCATTATCAGGAGAGAACAACAATTCCCTGCAGCTGTACTAATCATAATGTTATTGGTAGCTATTATATTCATAGTGAATTGTCCTTTCTGAACATTTTCTTCATTTATGAATAAAATAGGAATAATTACTTTAGTAAATGGATGATCAAAGGATTATGTAAGAAAATATATGGAGTACTCAAATAAAGGCAGGGTAGAGGACTGTGACTCTGTAGATTATAATCACTGAGCTCATTAGACGTCACCTTTAGACAAAATACTGTAGGCAGCTTGGGAAAGTAGCGAGCTGGAGAAATTGTTGTTCCCAGGGTAGACTCCAAATTAGTTCATCCCAGCGTTCATGTAGGTGCAGATGACACTCCATGTAATGAAGTAGTTGTGATTATATATTGATGAAAATATAACAACAATAAAAGAAAAAGTCTAAGAATTTGAGAGTGAACAAGGTGGGTGAGGGTTCAAGGAAGAGCTTGGTATGAGGAAGCGGAAGGTGGAAATACTGTGTTTATAAATTGAAAACAGAAAAACACTTATTTCTGAGAGTTGAGACTGTCAGTTCCCATTGTGAATGTTATATTCAGGGAATATGAGAAACGAGCAGTTGCGCTGTGGGATTTCCATTGGTCAATAGCCTTTAAGATACCAGTCCACTTGGGAATGGTCTCTTGTACTATGAATGCAGCTAGAAAGCCTGCTTTCGCTCTCTTGCTCTCTTGCTTCCGGCTCTCACTTCCGGCTGCTAGACTCTGCTCCTGTTCCCCGTTCCTGCAGAGGACTGTGATCTAGGACAGGGATCTGTGAGTCTCCCCTAAATAACTAGCACATTATTATATGCAATTCTGAGCTGGTGTGGGATTATTTTGTATCTTCTGCCATCACTTTTGACATTTTTGAGTTACAGACAAACCTGAAACTTCACATGTCCTTGTGAATACAACCATCTGGAATCACTAAACTGGAAAGGACTTTCTTTCAAAATTAATGACCAAAAACTATTTTCTAGGGGGCGTGCTTATCCACCCACGTATGAGAGACACTGGATTCAGACACAGTTGTACCCAGACTTACTGAAAGCAGAATGAAGAAACAGAATAAAGAGATCCCACAGCCGGAAATAAGTGAAGAAACTCCAAACAGTTTTCCTAAGGCTGTACAAAAGCAAGGAAGACTTTAATTGAGATAGAAGTACTGTTTGAGACAAACAATGTCCTAAAAACTAACAAGAAGTCTGAAAAAAAATTAAAGGTTGCTCTTTAAAGTAAAACCCAGCCAAGCAAAGGAATAGCACACAAATCATTAACACTTTCTTTTTAAAATTATGTATCATTTATTCATGTTATTAAGAGACTGTTATTTAAAAGAAATATTAATTTCACTTGATTTAATATATAATTAAACATCTTTTGCATAATTATATTCAAGTCATTTCTATTTCTAAGAAACATAAGAGCTTTAAAACAGAAATTTCATCACAATGCTAATATTTGGTACCTCAAAAGAACCCCTTTGCAAATAACCAAATAACTGCTCAGTTAATTCATTTTACAGTAATCTTTCTTTAACTGGGCCACTTATTTTTTCATGGATTCACTCAGAAAGTTAATTCTTCATGGCTTACTAAAAAAGCAAATATTGGCTTTTTTTTTGTCTGAGTTCCTGGCCAGCAAGGGGCCCTGATCCTGTACCAGAAGACCCATTGGAGAGCATTTGTAGAAAGAGATGGGCAGGCACAAATGCAAGAATTCTTCCAACAATCTGAAAACAACATGATAACACCAGAACCCAGGGAACCTAAAACAGGAAGACACCATGATCCAGAAGAGGTAGAAAAAAA
>LOEQ01010070.1:24120-36457 GCA_001685075.1 Bramus lutescens | reverse complement strand
ACCCCTTTAATTCCCAACTGGTGTGGGATTGTTTATGACTTACGCCTTCATTACAGGATCAAGATATAATCAGGAATAGACTTTGTCCAATATATATATATAACACACATCTAATCCTGTACGGGTCTCCAGGTCCTCCAGCACAAGTTAATGCAGAAAGATTAATTATTGATAGGATGTTTGTTGAAGACCTCAGAATTTCCTAAGAAATATCATGTCAATAGCAAAGGTTTAAAGAAAGAGTTTTTATTACATGGCAACAAGCTAAGGAGATTATAAAGAGATGTCCCACTTGATCTTTCTATAACCAAACACCGTTATCTTCAGGGAGTAACCTAATGGGTATTCAAAGGAATGAAACATGGCAGATGGATGTGTTTCACTTTGCAGAATTTGGAAAATTAAAATATGTACACCATACCATTTACACTTTTTCAAGTTTTCAATGGGCAACTGTTTTGAGCTCAGAAAAAGCTGATTCATTAATAACAAATTTATTAGAAAATATGGCCAGCATGGGTATACCTGCAAAATAAAGACAATTGTCCAGAATATGATAATGGTAAAGACAACCATAAAGATAAAGGTCCAGCATATGTCTCTAAGAAAATGAAAAAGTGTTTTGCTTATTATAATATAAAGAATATTACAGGTATACCAAACCATCCTACAGGTCAGGCAGTTATAGAAAGATTAAATAGAACAATAAAGGATATGTTAAACAAACAGAAATGGATAGAAAATACCCCAGAAATTACATAATTACATATATTACATAATGTTTTATTATACTTCAATTTCATTAATGCTAATGAGAAAGGAACAACAGCAGCAGAGAGACATTGGATATAGAAAAGTCTTCTGAATTACATATGCTGGTGTATTTCAAGGATGCATTGATCTCACAATGGAAACCAGGAGATGTGCTATGCTGGGGATGGGGTTTTTCTCTAGTTGCCACAGGTGAAAAAAGTTATGGATACCATCAAAATTAATAAAAATTGTTTTGAAATCTGTTGAAAAAGAGAAATAATGGCTTATCCACAGAGATGACAGCCATACAGGTGGTAAAGAAACCTCATAAATGTTGGGGCAGGGTTTTGTTCTTGTCTTTGCAGGAAAATACTCATCTTCAAAAAAAAAATCAAGAGACCCTGGACATCTAGATGCCTAAAGAGGAAAAGATAATTATCTTGATAGGATCACAAAACAAAGATAATTATGAATTATGAGTACAGGTCATCTGAGGGTAAGAATCTCTGAACATAAACTGGAATAATAAAATGATTCACTTAAAAATCAAAGTAGGCTTTGGAGTTGGACAATGGCTCTGCCCTTCTTTAAATCAAAGCAGGTTGTTAAAATAAAAGCAAAGCAAAACAAAACTAAAGCAGTGTTTCTGTTTCATGTCAGCAACCATGGTATGGGACAGAAAGAAGAAAGAATTTATATAAAAAATGCTTTTCTTCTTACTTATTATTGTTTCATTTGTACCTTTCATCGAATATATGTCTGTATAAATGATGTTTAAATTTTCCACAATGAACAATGAATTTTCCTGCAGTAATCTTTGATGTTTCCAGGAAGAAGATGGGGCCCCACAACAACAACTCTACCTGGATGATATGATGTCATGATGCTGTTAGTGCTAATATAAGACCTGTTTTGGGTACCAGCTGCTCAAGATGGTTCCAACTTGGTTAGCTGAAATGGTGCACCTTTTTTTTTTCTTTTACAAAATTCTGGCCAGAATTCCAAATAGGAACCTCAGAAAAACCCTACCAAATACCCAGAGACTATTTGCAATTCTATCAGAGAGTAGTCCTGAAACTTAACTATCATTTTACTTTCATAGGATCCCATAGAAAGAACATTGCCCCCATGACAGAGGGAAGTAATTCTAGAAGATGATGTCCTCTCTCCCAACAATATTTGTCCTCAGGGTTAGGGACATCAATTAGGGGTTGATTATAATTGGTTGGGAAGAAATGATGTAGGCTCAGGGATCTCCTTAAAAAAAAGGAAATTGAATGTGATAACAGTTTAGTGTGAGCTTACTCACACTAAAAATTATAGTGAGTAATAGAGTGAATACTTGTGATATATTATTAATAGGCAATTTATATTGGTAAAGATTCTTGTATAGTGATGCAAATTTAAATTATATTGAATATGTTCCTTATTTTTGTCTATAATATTTGTATACCTAGGAAAAGTTATTTTGTCATATTGTATGCATGCATGCTTCTACCTCTGCTTAAAACATTTTGTATATTGATATATTTGAGGTCATTTTCTTAATTTATTGCATCAGTGTTTAAAGACTATTTAATATTTTAATATGAAGTATTACTCTTTAAGTTATATAGGTATTAAAATTATAGGTCAATAGTCATTCATGTTTAGCATACTTATAGTTAGACTAACCAGGTTCTTTAGATATTTAGAGATTGTATTCTGCATAGATAGATAATCTTCAACCACTTTAAAGAACTGGAGAATGTGGCATTTAAATAGCATAGGGTTCTGTTGATGTAAAACATGATTGTTCCTGGCAGCACCAATCTATTCCTGAGAGAATGGTGATTGCCAAAGACACTCCACTTGGAGCTTGTTTTCTTCTTAGCAAAACTGGCCTTTGAACAAGGAACTTCCCATGTGTTGACTACTGACAAAATGCATGATATCCAGACAGGACAAGCAGGATAATAGAAAATCAATCTTTCTAAGACAACGTAAGATGGTTTTGAAAAATTTTCCTGCCTCTGAAAATGGTTTGTCAATTACTCTAGGCTTTAGCCAAAGTTGGTTGCTCCTAAGTTGTAAATGAGATTGTGAGTGATTGCCCTGGTAGCCAGTTGTCTCTGTCATTTGTTGCACATTTTGGAAGAGTTGCTTGATTGCATTTCTTGCTCCCTCAAGTAATATTATTTCCCTTCTTGGGTGTTCAATAGATAGTCATCATTACTTTCCTCTCATGACTTGGTCAAGTTATTTATAATACAAGACTTAAACTCTTTACGTTAGGATAATTATTGAAACATTTGTCACATGTTTCTTGCTTGATATTGTTTATGTTGGTTATAATTCTAATTTTTTCCTCACATCTTAATACAAACTGTTAATGAAAATAAGCTTTATTACTTCAAGTAATAAATACAAAGATGCAACAGCTGCAGTCGTTTTCTTCCAGATGTTGTGACCGTCTCGCAGTAAACACGGAACTGAGATCCACAGTCTCAGGATGGACATCTGCAGGGTGCGTGGCAGGTTGGGTAGATTGCTCCTTCTTCTGTATTTATAACTTGTGCATGTTTAAGATTGACTTCAAAGCACTCAGTCATGCAAACGCTTAAGTAGAGCAGCTCTGTGAAGCAGGGTCTACACTGTACACAGGCAGACCGGCTACTAAGCAGATGTGCTGTGGTCAGCACTCAAGTCCTCAGAGGCAGGTGAGCTCATGGAAAGGAAGTCAACTGGGGTGNTGAATATATTTTCTGGGCCTTTGAGCTGTAATTCTTCTCCTTCTTCTGCCCCTATTATTCTTAGGTTTAGTCTTTTTATTGTGTCCCAGAATACCTGGATCTTTTGTGATAAAATTTTGTTGGATTGCTGTTTTCTTTGAACAGTGCATTTATTTTCTCTATGGTGTCTTCAGCATCTGAGATTCTTCTATCTCTTGTATTCTGTTGGTTATGCTTGTCTCTGTAGTCTCTGTTCGTTTGCCTAGATTTTCCTTATCTAGCCGGCCCTCAATTTGTGTTTTCTTCATTGCTTCCAGTTCAGTTTTCAAGTCTTGAACTGTTTCCCTTATCTGTTCGATTGTTTTTTCTTGGTTTCCTATGGTATGTTTTATGGATTTATTCATTTCTTCAAACTTTTTGTTATCTTTCTCATCCATTTCTTTCTTTTTTTGTTAATGAAAGCAAACTTTATTACCTCAAGTAATGAGTACAAAGATGCAACAGTTGCAGTCGTTTTCTTCCAGATGTTGTGACCATTTCACAGTAAACACAGAACTGAGATCCACAGACTCAGGATGGACATTTGCAGGATGCGTGGCTGGTTGGGTAGATTGCTCCTTCTGCTGTACTTATAACTTGTGAATGTTTAAGATTGACTTCTAAGCACTTAGTCATTCAAAAGCTTAAGCAGAACAGCTCTGTGAAACAGGGTCTACACTGTACACAGGCAGGCCAGGTACTAAGCAGATGTGCTGTGGTCTGCACTCTAGTCCTCAGAGGCAGGTGAGCTCATGGAAAGGAAGTTAACTGGGGTGAGGTAAATGCCAAGTGTATCCAAAGGAAGATTTTAAAGGGGACACTGGTATTTGGAGGCAAACAATAGCTTGCTGTGAAGTGGCTTCACAAACATCTTTCAAATCAATGCTTGGAAAGAAAAAAGAGCTGGATCGTTTCTAACTACTTAAAATGCACATCGTCAGTAACTGCAAAATGTCTTCCCAATCTTCTGAATGTGGGTTCAGAGCTTAATGACCATGGCAGAAAAACGACTGCCATTTTGAACAAAGTCTCTCATCTCCATGGGGCAGTGAGATGGGCCTTCAGACTGGCCAGGGGGTAGGACCTGGCATTAAGTTCCTTTTCGGCCAAGCAGGCTTCAGGTATGAATGATGCCTCATTTTAATCTCACCATGGCACTCTTGCTCCCTGCATATGTGGGTCTGATCTCTTTCTCCAATTCTTCAATGATGGCCTGCAGCTCTGCATATTTACTCTGAGACACCTGGCTAGTTCCATTTCCTTAAGTGTAGCCTAGTGATGGTGCCCCATAGTCACTCAGCAGCTGGCGATACTGGGAGGATGTCGCCATACTAGTAGAAGGCGAGTGGACACTTCCTCCTTTCCTCTTGTAGCTGCTGGATTCTTTGTTCGAACAGAAGACTGTGATCTGTGAGCCTATCCCTAAATAAATAACCTTTTATTATATTCAATTTTGAGCTAGTGTGGGATTTCTTTTCAGCACCCCTCTTCATTTGGCACCTTAGTGTCTCTTAAAAAAACATCTCAGATTCAATTAACCTGGCCACATAGTGGCTCACAGAGACTGAACCAACAACCAGGAAGCCTACATGGGACTGACCTAAACCCCCTGCATATATGTGACAGCTGTGTAACTTGGTTTCCTAATAATGGGAGTAGGGATTATCTCTGACTTTTTTTTATGGCTTTTAGGACTTTATTCTTCATACTGGGTTCCCTTGTCCTGCCTTTATACAAGAGGAGGTGCATATTACAATTTGATATACTATGATTTGTTGGTATCTGTTGGAGGCCTGTCCTTTTCTTAATAGAAATGTTGGAGGAGTAGGGGGCAGAGAGGAGGTGGGGAGGGAGACTGGGAAAAGAGGTAGGAGGGGAAACTGTGGCTGGGATGTAAAATAAGTTTTAGAAAAAGAAACAATTAACTGCAGCAAGCACTAGCTCATGTTAGCCTTGAATAATTGCCTTGCAAAACACATTGATTTGTCTATATGTAGTGTTGAGTAGGATTTAATTATTCATAAAAACAGCATATGCAATAGAAGATACAATAGAAGAAAAAATACACCTGTCACAATTTACCTTCCAGAAGTGTTATAGCTTGTAAACTCTTATGAACCCAGCACTGTATTGTCTAGATATGTGGCTTCCAAAATTAGTGATTTAAGTTAACTAGCAGCATTTAAGGGCTTAGCTAGGTTTTCCCCTCAGTAACACCACAGAAGTGGTACAGATTGTGAAACGTGTGATTTTGCTTGCACAGACTATCTGAGATCTGAGTCAACGCTAGGCCTTAGCAAAGGCACTTGATGGGGCAAAGTGCTTTCCTAGAAGCAATTTCCTCATTGCCACTGTGTAGCTATTTTGATCCCTTCTCTATAACTTCTTCTAATCATAAAGGACTCAGGTTCTTGTAAACACTTCAGCCTTGGGGCTTAAAATGATTTTTGTAACAAAATCTGGTGATTGAGCATAAGGAAGAGGCAAGCAGAAGAGAAAACACATACGTTTTCACTAGGTAAAAAGCTAAGGGACCAGAGTTTGTGAGCTGTTTGTTCTCTTACAGTGGTTCTATCCTATGTCAAGTATGTTATACAATTCATATTCTAGTAGGGCAATACATAATTTATACAAGTGAATTTAATGAATGAATAGTATTTTACAATGGTATTTTGTTAATAATCACTATTATTACTGTGAGAATTAATATATAATTATATATTAAATTTAATATATAAGGCATATATATGTATATATAGGAGGCTTTTTGGGGTCGGGATTATAACAGCTAGAAGATCCAAATATCATGGTACTAATGCTGCCCTGAGGATGAGGAAACCATGGCTGTATCACCACAGAGCAGAGGAATGAAAATGGAATCAGTTGATTAAAGAAAGGATCACACAGTGAGACAGAATCTAGCCAGGAAGGGAGAAAGAGATGGAGATTTCCCTTTCTGTAACTTCTCCAAAAGGCTGACACTAATCTCTTCCAAAGCCATTTTATGACCTGCCCAACCACCCTTCATGAGGTCATGCTTCCTAAAGTAGACTATTTAATTCTGACGTGGTGAGCAAGCCTCCCTCAGAGGAACAACCTTCAAACCTCAGCAACAGCAAAAAGCACTATATATGTTATTGCTAATGAAGTTAGTTGTTTTTTCTGTTAGTGGATCCCTGGAAGTTTCTTATAAGTTTTATCTACTTCAGAACCCTTGTTTCAGCTTTCCTTCATTGATGAAGTGTAACTGCTTGTTGGAAGCTGGGTCATGTGCACAGCTCACAATTTTTATCTACAAGTTAATTCTACAAATAGACTTTATTTTTACATAGCCAGGGTACCAGTAGGTTTTTGAGTAGTTCAGAATAGGATGCTTGAAATATTACTGAATTAGAGAAGATGTAAAATCTTAGGTTCCCTATCTGGAAAACTTTGTGGTCAGGGAGTGATGGAGCCAGGATTTGATGCTAGACAGTAGCATTGTAAGTCATATATGCCTTATATAGAAAGTCTCCTCGGCAAATGTATTTCGGTGAGGTAGCAAGTTCTAACTGAATGTAGTCAAAAGTAAAGTTCTCATTTCTAACCATTTAGTGCACCTGTTTATAGTTTTAAGTAAGTTGATTCATTAAGTGTTGTTTTATAAATAACTATATAGACCGAATCACTTTGGGACATTTTGTTTTATGATCCATCTTTAGGCTTCTTTGTAATATTCAGAGGCAGAGCGTTGTGCTCAGGGTTAGAAAAACAGTTGTTTTAAGAGGTCCTTGAAGTAATTTACTTGTGTTATCTCATTTAAAAATCACAATGAACTGAGGTATGGTCTTGCACACTTTTAATTATTATAGCACTTTGGGGCTGAGGAGCTTCAATTTGAGCCTAGCCTGGGCTACATAGTAAAACCTTATTTAAACAAACAAACATCATAATGAAACTATGTGACAAAATTCAAATATTCAAGTAAGAGATGGATGACTTTAAGCAAGGTCTCTTAATCTGAACATCTTTGCAGACACCCACAATTTTCTACTGCTCCTGTAACACTTGGTAAATCCTCACATGAAGTCCTTTGCAAGGACTGAAGTCAGAAGGATCTCCTCTAAGACATTCTGTAATCTTTGACAGTCAAAAGCTAGTTTGTTTAAACAGTTGAAAAATGCTATATAAATATTCATTTTGTATAACTAAGCCACAATGTAAACAAGACAAAATACATTTTCAGAACTAATGTGCAAAGAACTTTGTATTCTTTCTCTCCTTCTCTGTATCATATACACATGTATATATGTATATTATATATGTATATAAACCCACATATATGCATTTATAAAAAGTATACAATATATAATAATTTTCATTCACTTTCTTTATGGACACATACAGAATAGTTCAATAGGAATTAAAATTTTTTATACAAGTATAAATTTATTTTAAATTATTGTAAGGTATTTGAAAATATTGTAAATGGAGAGGAGCAAATATGTAATGCAGAACAACAAAATTGATGATGTTTTGAGAAAATAATCATCTTTTATACCTTAACTGAAATATTCTATCTTTTCTCACCAATATTCTTTGTCCTTTCCAAAATGGTGAGTATTATTTTCCTTTCCCTGGTAGACATGCCCTTCAATAACTTATGGAAAATGTAAATGGTACTGGTGATGGATTTTATTTTGTAAGTTATAAAATACGTACTTTAGAATGAATAATATCTGTGTGTTGTTTGCCTGTGTATGTGGTGTGTATATGCATGTACATGTTTGTGTGTGTATGTGTGTGTGTATGTAGAAACAGAAGCTACACTATTGAAGCTAATGATTGTTAATAATTTCTTAAAAGATGCAATTTAAACACAAAAATAGTAGAAAAAGAAGGGATGTGAGAAGAACAAAGCATTAGGCATTATGTTAGCCATATTTCATAACTAGCAGTGCTTGTCAATAGAGATGTATATCTATGAAGTCATGCAGACTGTGTGAAAAGACGGTGTCTTTTAATAGTACTCAGGACAAAAGGATGGAAAGGATACTGAATTCATTCACTGGTTCCCTCCATCTCCTGCCTCTGCCTGGTTAACATTGTATTATTCTTGCAGCCAATATTAAGTACTGTTTTGAAAAAAAATCAAAGTCTGGA
Organism: Bramus lutescens; assembly: GCA_001685075.1. Lineage (NCBI taxonomy): Eukaryota > Metazoa > Chordata > Mammalia > Rodentia > Cricetidae > Bramus > Bramus lutescens. The sequence continues at coordinate 27,812 of LOEQ01010070.1, read as the reverse complement.
AGAAGTGAGAAGAATCCAGAGGCTCCTGATAGCTTGTCAGTAGACTTTTAAAACTAAGCAGCCTGAATCAAATTACTTCTAACAATGTCTAGGATGAAGCAAATGACATGATACCAGGAAGTCCTGATTTCTTTTTCTGGTGGTGTGATAAATGTGACTGAAGGTAGAAAGAAACTTTAGTTTAAGGTCATAGTCCACCCTGGCAAAGAAAATATAGCAGCTGGGGCTTGAGGCACCTGGTCACATCCTCAATCAGGAAGCAGAGAACAATGAAGGCTTGTGCTCAACTCTTCTTCTCCTTTGTCCACATTCTAGGATCTGAGTCCAGATAATGGTGCCACACATAGTAGAAAGTTCTTCTTAAGCAGTTAATCTAATCAAGGCAATCTTTCACACATGTTCCCAGAGGCCTGTATCCCCAATGATTCTAGATCTAATCAATATTACAATTAAAATTAACCATCATAAAAACCCAAGAAGACACTTAAAGAAAGTGGCATGTGTCACCATGTCTTAGCTTACATTCGATTCTTATAATCAAATATTTTCATACTTTTTTGCTGATGAGATATTCACATTCTATGTTTTGGAAACAGTTATAAGTATAATTAATTCTCAGAGCTATCCCTGGATGTGTCAGTTATCTAATTTCAGAGACTAGAAGACTTTTCTAGATCATACCGACTTACAAATGAATTAGGACCAAGTGTAGTCTTCCTGGCCTCTTTGTCATAGAGAAATCCCTTAGGGAGATATTAAATGGTTACTGTGAGAAAAATGTGGATTTAATAAGAGACTGACCTGGGAAATAGCAGGTCAATTTTATCTCAGTAGTAAATGTTTCAAGACACTTATTTGTTCAACGTATTTGTTTTATCTTCTCTCTCAATATTTGTTTAAACCTCCTGTCGCCACAAGTAGTGCATTCCTATCTCAGTGTCTTTGGATTTAACTATTTGGCGGGTGAACTAGAAGCAGGAACAACAGGATGCCAGTTAGGAGCCCATGCTTTCGGATGTGTTGTGTGACTCCATCTGTCCCCACTTTCTCTTTAATTTTCATTAATCTCATTTCCCGATGTCATGGAAAGGAAAGACTACTACTAGTTACCTAGTCTACTGAAAGTCTATAGGGCTCACATGTTCTCACAGAGACTGACGTGGCAAGCACAGGGCCTGCATGAGTCTGCACCAGGTCCTCTGTGTCTACATTATGGTCATTAGCTTGGTGTTTTTGAGAGACTCTTAATTAAGGAAACAGGTGAATCTCTGACTCCTTTGTCATGCTCCTGAGATTCTTTTTATCCTACTGAGTTGCCTTTTCCAGCCTTGGTGTGAAAGCTTTTGCCTTGTCTTCTTGTGTTTTGTTGTGCCATGTTTTGTTGTCCTCTCTTGGAGGCCTGCTCTTTTCTGGGGGAAAACACAGGCTGAGTGAATCTGGGGAGAGGTCAGGTAGGGAGTGCTGTGAAGAGTGGAGGGAGGGGAAACGTGGCTGGGATGTATTGTATAAGAGAATAATCTATTTTCAAAAAGTAAAACATATATAGTAGCAATTCTCAAACATATTAATATTAACAATAGTCATCATGTTATAAACTTGGCTTTTTGCATTTATCCCTTTAAAATATTATATTCAAATTTTAAAGTAAATTTTAGTCATGCTTGGGAACTCAACGCAAGGGGGAACAGAATGTACAGAAGGAACGAGAAGTCAGCTAGCAGGAAGCTTGAAATAAATTGATATCATTTATTTTTAACATTGTTGGAGAGGTTTTTTTTTAAAAAACATAAGGCTATTTGCCTCATGTGTCACTGAATATGAATTTCTAGATTTAATGCCAGCCACTGGAGACTTCACAGAAGTAGTTCATATTTTCTTTCATTTTGTTCTAATGGGTTGATAGAAGAACAGAGCATACCATTTTCAAACCTTTACATAAAAGATTTTATTCCGTAGTTTCTATATGTTAAATTTAATAGTTTGAGGTATTAAAATGAGTGAGTGGGCTTCTGGCTTTGTTTTGAATACAGAAACTTGGAAAGAGCATTGCCTTCATGGTAACCATAATTACAAATGTCATATATTCTACAAAACCATAATGTTTGAATCATATGGAGATATTGTAGGAAAACAAAGCTTCAAAAACTTAAAGAATAGTAAGCACATCAAGGAATCCAGTGTTGCTAATAAACACTATCTTACTTGAAACACAGTACAGGGAGAAGAGCCACCTCCCAGAGGTTAGATGAGAAATACCGGAAATTCTGCTAGCATTTTAAATGAAATTTAAAGCTAAATCCACACTGCAATTGGAAGCATAACACTTTTCCAATACACACATAAATAGGGAGGTTGGGCAGAATCACAGAGTGTGTTACATGCATTTTCAAGGCACATTTCCCTCTATAGCATAGACCTTGCTAGGTGCTCAAAGTTTGGAGACTGTGGAAGAATGCTGAAGATATATCTCTTATTTGCCAAGTTTGGGGAGAGGGCAATTGGACATTATTCTGAAATTCCAGTTTTTTAATAGGATAAAAAAGTAAAATACCATCATTTCAAACGCTGATAAATAGTTACGATACCCACTATAGGCCAATAAGACCATGTTTATGCTTTATAGTAAAAATGAAGGTTCTTTCTATCTGCCGATGGAAAAGGAGAAAGTGCTATAGCTATGGGAGGGATGTGACATTCTCAATGGTCTCAGCCATTGTGTCACTGTCAAAGAAGTGAAGGCATTAAAACCCCTGCAGCACAAGTCACACCATCCACGTCAGGCTTATTTTGCTAATATGTTGATCAAGGGAAGGAATACTGAGAAATCAGTGTCCCCAGGTTCAAGAAAACACAGGCGTTCCTAAACCTATTCATAGCCAATAGGCTTGGGAGTTTATGTCCTCCTGAGAGATCTGCAACAGCGATAGCAGGAAGGGAAGACAGGCTGAGCCTGGTACTGGTAAAGGTGCTCATTTATCTTATTTACTTCCATTAATTTTGTCATTTGTCACCACAAATTGTACAGCAAAATAAAAAGCAAGAACAAAGAAAGCATTACTCAGGAATAACCATATAATAATGATTCAACCCAATATGACCCAGATGTTGAAAAATCTCTAGGAAGGATAATCAAACATAAGTTTAATGCATTAAAGAAGATAGCAGAAAGGATGCATGAATACCTATGATTGTATGAGGAACTTAAGCAGGTAGAATAATGTAAATATCAAATAAGGAGCTCTAAAATAATTTTATTAATCTTTGAGATTTCATGCAATGTATTTGATCATATTCAGTGCTGGCTACCACCCCCACAACTCTTGCAAATCCAAAAGATCTTTGTACCTAAAATTTTTGTTTCTTATTTTTCAAAATAACCCACTGAGTCAAGTCTGTTCTTTCTTTTTATCTTTAATATTTTATTTCTTTGTTTCTTTGTTTCTTTCTTTCTTTCTTTTAAATTTCCATCTCCTCCCCTCCTCCCCTTTCTGTCCCATTACCACAAGCTCTCCCCATCCTCCACTTCTCACTTCTCTCTCCCCATCTCCCCTTACCCTCACCCCACCCCCATCCACCAAGCTCACAATTTTTGCCTGGCAATCTTGTCTACTTGCAATATCCATGAGGATAACTATATGTTTTTCTTTGGGTTCACCTTCTTATTTAGCTTCTCTAGGATCACAAATTATAGG
>LOEQ01010070.1:0-18273 GCA_001685075.1 Bramus lutescens | reverse complement strand
TTCTTTGATCAGTGCATTTATTTTCTCTCTGGTGTCTTCAGCATCTGAGATTCTTTCTTCAATCTCTTATATTCTGTTGGTTATGCTTGTATCTGTTGTCTCTGTTTGTTTACCTAGATTTTATACTCATGTGATTGCTCTATTTATCATTTGCACCTCTTCTCTCTCCAGCTCCTCCTGTGACCTCCTCAATTCCATTTCCAATTCATTATTTCTTTTTCTTTTCAGTGGGGCAGATCACATCCTGCTACTTAGGTGATCTGGGAAGGAGTGGGAGGAATCAACTTCCTCCTCCCCGAATTCTCCTGTTCTCATTGCATCATTTCTACTTCCTGTCTGGTTTTCCCACCTATAAGTCTCCATTTGGAAAATAGTTTTTTGATGAAGAGTGAAAGGTATACTTTTCTTTGTTTAAGGGTAACTATTTAGAAAATAGTTAGAAATTATATTGTTTATAAAACTAGCAGTAATAGTTTCTCTTCTAGGTTCTATGACCTTCCCCATTATACATGTCTGGTTAGGTTTACATTATCAAGCATGAATTTCTTTCTTTTAAGTAAGCTTCAAATCTAATTAGATGACTGCTGGTTAACTCCCAAGATAAAGCTGCTGCTTTGCACCATTGGGAATATTTTATCAAGGCAGTTATTTTTGTGGCATTTAGGCTTTACTTTTAGATAGGAGTAGATAGGACTATTGATTATTTTTTTCTTTTGTCAGATTGCACAGCATCCTGGGATACTATGAAAGCTAATTGCCTTTAAGAAGACATACTTTTATATCTAAGGATATAGATCCTGACATAAAAATTTGAGTATTTTATCTCATTCCACTTTTATTTTACTCATTCTAGTTTTAGTCTAGTAGGCTTAACCAGATAATCTTATTGATACTTGAAAGTTCTATATGTTATTCAGCTATCCTTTGCTTCCTATGCTTGACCAATGGATACTGTAATGGTAGGGTTTTTAATATTAGTAACTTTGAGTGGTTACTTTTCCAGATATCACCATGGCTCAAGAGTACCTTCTCCTTTACTGGGAGAAAATGTTTCTCTTTTAATCTGATTATGTAGGGCACATTTTAAAATTCCCCCAAATAATTTATTTTTGTGTATGATGGATTCTTTTTAACTTTTATTTTTTTAATAAAGCAATCTTTTTTTACTCATATTTAATATCTGTTCACCTCGAACTAATTCGAACACCAAAATCCTTATTAGTCATGGTTCTTCAGGGATAAATAACAGGTGTGTGTGTGTGTGTGTAGAAAGAAATTTATTATAATTGTTATTTTTTATTCTGCACATTATGGTGGAGGTAGAGAATCCTAAATTAATCAATAGTAAATGGTAGACTTAGTAGAGCCAGAAGTGTTATTCTATCCTGAACCCAGAGGGCTGACATCCAGGGGAGCTGATGTTGTGGCTCTAGTGTTAACTCAAGGCTTAAGAAGTCTTTCAGTTTGTGTCTGAAGACTAAAACCAAAATAACTCCAAAACTGGAGAAATTCACCAAATCTTCATCCACTGGTAAATTACTCTACCTGTTACAGTACATCCACCCAGTTAACTATTTGGTCAGTAAATTAAAAAATAAATTACACAGGTAACCATAGAGATAAATTTCAGTTCCATCATATTAATTAATAGAAACCAAATTCAAATGATGCTTATTGAATTTCTGCAGTAATAGCATTTTAAAATGTTTCTTCAAGCACCTGGACTTTATGGATGAAGTATTTACTATAATGAAGATGTGAGCAAACTTTTCTGAGGGTCATAAAACTGGAAGATTTTGGTTGTTGTCAACACACCCATTTTTATACAGTTTCGTATAACAGAAAGCAGATTCAGTGAATGATAATTTATATAGTATATGGCATTTAACTCACTTTAAAATGTAATGTTCTTTAAACCACATAAAATTTTTAAAAAGTGTCATGATTAATTATCTGTAATGAAAATTAGCTAGCCTATGAATGTTAGAACTGTTTATATTAAAAGTATCAAGGCAGAAGACAATAGGTTATCATTTTATAATACTATATTTTTCCTTTTATTATTAAAGCATCTTTCTGTGAATAAATTATTTTGGTGATGAACACTAAATTAAGCATAGTAAAATTAACTGAATATGCCTGGAAAATGTCTAGGTATTTTATGTAAATACAAATGGACCAGGACACTGGGTTATTCAGTTAGCCGAGTTTAATTTTATTTCCTGTCACCCATGCTCCTACCATAATATATGAGGACATTATTAAAATTTCATTGATTTTATGTTCTTCTCTTGAATCAGATACAGGCATTTAACTACTTCTGTTCTGGTCTACATCAACTGCAGAGGATAATTCCTTTCCTTTTAGAGAGCTGAAATTTCAGTGCTGACCATGTTAGAATTTTGTGCAAACAGAGTGATCTTTTTTCATATCCCTTTGATGATGAGAACTAAATTACCCTAATGTCAGTTAGTATTCCTTCACATGAAGAAAGCTCCATTCTCTGGAAGATGAAAAACAGTGCTGCAAAATGGTGTGTATGAAAAGGAAGCATGAATTACTTTATGTACTTCCAGTTCCTGGATATGGCTAAAAGCTGCCATTTTGTTTCTGAGAAGAATATATTTACATTATAATGACCTATTGTTATTCATAAAATATCGAATTTCAGAAATTCTTGGCAGCAGTTTTAGCTGAGGATTTACTCACCAAATGTTAGTAATGTGACCAAAAAGGAAGTATCAACTGTCTTAGGGTTTCTATTACTGTGAAGTAACAGAATGACCATGACAACTCTTATACAGGAAAACATTTTATTGGGACACTTTCAGATGTTTAGCCCATTGTCATTCTTGCAGGAAGTGTGGTAGCACACATGCAGACATGGTGCTGGTGACAGAACCGAGAGTTCTACAACTTGATCCACAGGCAGCAGCAGAAGAACTGAGTGCCAACCTGGGTGTAGCTTGAGCATATGAGACCTTAAAGTCTGCTTCACACTGACATACTCCCTCTAACAAGGCCATACCCATTACAACAAAGTTACACTTTCTAATATTCCCACTCCCTGTGGGTCAAGCTTTCAAATATATAAGTATAAGGGATGACCATATCTATTCAAACCCTGCATCTATAAACACATTAGATTCTATGTATTTAAACACTAATATATTGTTACTAAAAGAAACAAAAATTGTAAGTCAACCTAATATGGGCAAGATACTATAAGGCAACATGAAGGCTTATTAATAGCTTTTAATAGGTAAATTCAAAAAAGTCTTCTCTAGGTTCATGTAAATCTTACTAAAAATAAATAAAGAATTTTCCATGTTATGATTCATACAAACAATGATGTAACTGTGACACTAAGTGGGCATGTGACCCAATTGCCAGCAATTTTAAACATTCTCTAATGGAAACTGGTTATACAATATCCCTGTGAGCCTATTAATATTGATAACTTCTTGGAAATGTTTTTAAAACATTTTCAAACAAAGAAGGAGAAGCATTCATGGGCTCTGTCTTATGTAGACCAATAAACAACTCAAGAGACAACATTATTTGTGATTATTTACAGTGGAATACTTTTGTGGGTGGCCACTCATCTGTTCTTGGCCACTCAGAACCAAAATAACCGCACAGAAACTGTGTTAATCAAATCACGGCTTGGCCTATTAGTTCTAGCTTCTTATTGGCTATCTCTTACATCTTGATTTAATCCATTTCTATTAATCTGTGTATCACCACATGGCTGTGGCTTACTGGCAAGGTTCCATCCAGTGCCTGTCTCTGCCAGGGCTACAAGGCTTCTCCTGACTCCACCTTCTTTCTCCAGCATTCAGTTTAATTTTCCCCGCCTTCCTCTATTCTGCCCTGTGCAGGCCCAAGACCACTTCTTTATTCATTAACCAATGAAAGCAACACATATACAGAATGACTTCCCACATCAGAATAATTCTGTAGATTTAAAGTGTAATCTCAGGATGTGAAGAGAAACACAGAGAGTACCAGAAGAAATTGGAAGTCAATGATGGGAGAATATTTAACATGTATTTTCATCAATTACCACAGTGTAGATACAAAACTATATTGAAAAATAATACATAAACCATGATTAAATATTCAATTTTGATAATAAATGTCAAAATAGGTTGAATACTCAATTTTGATAATAACAGTCAAAAATATATTTAGTAGGTTTAAATGTTGAATATTTGAATCAAAATTTAAAGAATTACCCAGTGGGAGTTAGGTGCATTTTCCACTTATACATTAGTGTTCAACACATTGCTCTTTCAAATCTAGTATGGTACTGATAATGTGAAAGAAACCAAAAATAGAAGCCACCACTAATACTAGAGTGAAAGTCTTTTATTGCTCATAATAACTTTCAAACAGAAAGTTGGAAATTTATTTACTGGTATCCAAGCAAAGAATATAATTTGTTCTTAAACGTAGGAAACTTTTGACACCAGAGAAAAGACCAAATCTTTGAAGTTATGTATAGTTGAGAATTCCAAGTCAGTGGCATAGACCAGATTTTTGACAAGATCATCAAATTAAAGAAAGACATACCCACACAGATAAGAAATGTACACACAAAATACCACCAAACAAGAAACTCAACACAGAATATGATAGCTGAAAAACAAAACAAAAAGTAAATAGGCTAAACAAAGAAAAATAATCAAAAGATTTAAGGTAACAAGCAAAAGTCACAGATAAAGAAAAGCCCATCAAATGTCTAATGGGTTATCAGTAGAAACTCTGAAAGAAGACCAGGGGGCCTGGAGCAATGCACTTCAAGTTCTAAAAGACCACTACTACCAACCTAGGCTATTATACCTAGAAAATTATCTGCCATAGTGGAAGGAGATTGAAAGGTTTTCATGATACAAACAGCCTAAAAAGCTTATGTTCACCAAAACAAAACCGAAGAGAACACTGAAAGCAATACTTCAAGATGAAGAAAGAAATAAACACAGCACAGAGGTTCTGGAAAAAGAACAGATGAAGATATAACTAATGAAATACAAACCATGACTAAGAACTCAAGCAGAAACAAAGAGAAATCAACAACAAGAACAAACGATTACAATCAATTCCTTCCATTCAGTAGTAACCTTAGAGAAATTGAGCTTCTAAAGGTATTCCAAGCAAACAGGACCAGTAAGCAAGCAGTAATTGCCATGTTACTATCTGACACAACTGATTTCAAACTAAAACTAATTCCACTCAAACGCCAAAGAATATTCATTCTACTAAGCAGCCCATAGAAGCATCTATATAGTAGCCCACATCCTGGGACATAAAACAAGTCTTGCTTAACTGAGCAAAATTGAACTAATTTCATGTATCCTATATCGCCATTATACAATACAACTTAAAAGTGACAGCAAAGAAATCTCTAGTAAGTTCATAAAGTTATGGTGATTAAACAGCTCATATACTGAATGATTAATGGGTCAAGGATGAAACCAACTCAAAAGGATGTAATAAATATAAATATTACATATTCTGTCATATCTACTGACAGAGTATGCTAGCTTAACAAAAATGCAGTTTAGAGTTTTTATCATATTCCATAACAGAAGCGCTTGTCAGTTTTTAGGGGTTTAACATTTTCATTACAGCCACTCTAGTGGTATCAAAAAGAAGAATTTGTATAAAGTTGTTTGTCTGATACAAAACTAATGCAGTTGATGCAAAGTCCCTGAAATAGATAATACAGAAATGTAGCAAGTAGTGATGTTTTGAATATTCACTTCCTTCATATTTTAATATAATTTTTTGTGTCATTTTGTAAAATAATAATTATTTTAAATGACTTAAAAATTTCTGGAAAATTAACAGCTGCCTCCATTATGCTACTATGAGTAAGCCAAAGGACAATACTGACTCCTACCCCAACATCACAAATGTGAGTGTAGAAGAAGAGATTTGGACCAGAGAGAAGCAAGAGCTGAAAAACAGGCATGGCTGTGACATTAGACACTTGATCTTCACAAGCACTTATTGATTGTATGCCTTCATGCTCCTTTCCAATAGGAAGCAACTAGATTTTTGTCTTATTTCTTTCCCTTGCTGACAGCTACAAGAAGCTGGGGTTTCCTGTATCTTAAAGTTATAGAAGAATTGAGCCAATCAAGGTGGGGAAGACATCTCAGAAAGCATGGAGGTTATGGTAATAGAGGAAATAAAGTGATAACACTTCAAGACCCACCCCTAGTCACCCACATCCTCCAGTGGCAGTCCATCACCTAAAGGGCTCCATGATCTTCACAAACTGTGCCAACTGATGAAACATGTGAACCAATGGAGGCATTTCACATTCAAAACACTTCTTTGTACAAAGGTATACCCACCCTCATCCCCAAAAACATAGACACAGAATTCCAAAAAGTGCTCTCTCTCCATCACTGGACAGCAATAATTTTACTACTGTTAGTTACAAAAAATAGTATCAATACTAACAATGATCTTTAGATGAAATAACAAGAGAATAGAGTGTAGAAAAAAGGAGTTCAAATATATAACTATGATTATATATAATACAATGTATGCGAAGATGCTGTAGGCCTCATTTTTCTATAGATTTCATCAAAGTAGTTATTGGTATTTATAACTTCTTCATTGGCCATTGCAGTTCCCTCGAGCAGGCAGCTTAACTGGTTATGATCCTTTACCTGACAATAACAGAAGATTTGGAATCTCTGGTGACTCTTTTTCTATTAACTTTTATAATTGGATATGGGAGGAATAAACATCACAGGGAGCCTCTTGTGTTTCTCATAAGGTGAATTACATAGCAAAACTAATTTTATCCTTTATAATCACGAGCAATTACCTCTGTTGCCCTCTTCACTTACAGGTTCATTGACATAATGAGCTCAAAATGGTTAGGTGACTGTCTAAACTTCCATTCCATGGAATTTTGCTATGTTTCCTGCAAAAACTCTACTTCTGCAAAAAGGAAGACCTAAACATCTAGTTTTCTATATTCATGAGTCAGATGAAAGAATCCTAGAATAGTTTCATAGATGCAACATCAAAGGAGTGTCCCTCCTACTTTTCTTAATAAAAAAACCCTTAAAAGTGGTGTTGGTTGAACTGAGATGCTGTCTTATAGAACGTTGGCTATTGGTTAAAACATCAACCTATACCTAATGCTGTCATCCCCATGTCAAAATACAGGTACAAAAGATAAAGTGGAAAGAAACACTAAGTAGTGTTGGACATGTTCAAAGCATTGCAAACTTAATGTCTATATCTGAAAGTACATTGATGAGTGAACAATTAGCCTTTATATGTGTTTTTCATTTATGCCTTTCCAGAGTATAAAATCTTTCCAAAGTAAAAAATCTAACAAACAAGCTAAATCTTCCAAGCTTTCCTTTAAGTTCTCCTTTGGCATTACATCAGTTTACAAAGGAAAATCACAGTTGCCAGAGTAAAATCAGAGGAACAGTACAAAGATAGATAGAAGAATAATTTGAATTTGAGAATCTGAGTTAAAGTTCAGAACATTCTTCATCTTACTCACTATTTATAACCTACTGTAGTTAAAAGTACCAACAAATTCAATAAATAGCTACTAAATACCTATTAGATGTTAGACTATATTACATGGTAGAGTAAATTGATGTGCAATAGAAATGTCTGGGCTCCCATGAAGCTTGTAATATATTCTTAGGTTTCAATCACAGTCACCTAGATTATGTATAGTTGATAGCTTAAATAAAAATGAGTTTAACAAAATTATTCCAAATGATCTGGAAGTAGTTAAAGTTATTTTCTAAAGAAATGTCCCCTATCTGAGAGGAAAATTATTACTAATAAGATATTTTAAGACAAAGCAAATCATGACTGTGTTGGCAAAGCATGGCTGGAGGTGAGGTAAAAACCTATTCCAAGACCTCCAGTGCAGGGAGTCCATGTGGGGTAGCTGCAGAGAACTGAAGAAGAGGCAGAGTTGATAGGAAAATACCAAGGGGACCTTGCCAGGGAAGCAGGATCTAGACCTAGTTCTATACAACTTTGTTTTATAAGACACATATAAAAAGTGGCAAACAGAGTTTAGGAGAGTCTATCAATGCTGAAAATTTAAAAATCAATTCTCTATAATATTTGCAAATCTGATCCTAATAGGAAATCATTCTAGGAAATTTGCTATAGAGATAGACAAAAGTGGAGAAACTTAAGCTAAACAAGAATTATCAGCAAATTGTTTTTATAAAATATATTGAACAATTTAAGAATGCCTCAGATACTTGACTTGTATAATTTTGTTTAGGCCAGTATGATTGACAATAGGACTTTTTTTATCCTTTGGTATATTAAATCAACTTAGTAAACACTTCTAAATGACATATAATGAGAGTTTTCTATAAAAAGAAGATTAAGCGTGTAAATCAAAGTGAACACATAAATAATTTTATTTTAAAGAATATAAATGTAAGTTCATGACAGGCTGCTTTTAACATTCGCCATTTGCTATTAGTCTATTACCTTGTCAATGACAAAAATCCTCTTTAGTCCCCTTAACAACTTCATTTAAAGCTATGATTCAAGAGGTCTTGTGTAAGGCTGAGCACTTGACAGCCACTTAGCTCACCACCAGTTCCCCAGTTAGGAGTCTCTGCCTTCACCACCACTACTTCAAACACAAGCTTCACTGATCAGGCCTCACATAACACTCATCTACAGGTATAAACTAAATATTTAGAAGGCATTTGACATCAGGACTATAGAGCAAAACAACTGTAATACGTCTTCCTCTGGGGCCTGGAGTTTGCCCCAACTGGTTTTGATCAGGTTTACAGTACCTACAATATATTCCTTCCAGGAATCAGGCATAAAAATCTCAAACATCTTGTAAGAGGAAGCAGAAAGTTTGTAAGAGCTGGGGGCAGGCAGGAGTGGGATGAAAAACTATCTTTTGTACATGGCTCTGCATGAAGGAAATAACAATAGTGGCAGCTGTGTGCACAGGACAGGTCCAAGATTGAGCCCATCAACATTCTATCACAGAAGTACACTCTGTTCCCTGGAAAGCTATAAACAACTAATATTTACTAGAAGATGGAAGTCCTATTTCTTAGTGGTAGTCTCTGACAAGTTGCCCTTTCACAAGTAAATAATCCTCTATCCATGTTCATGCAAACAACTCAAAGAATGTGATGGGCCACAAGCAGCAAATAGAAAAAAAAATAAAAACAGGAGGAAGACCTTTTGGGAAGTAAAAGCTTTGTGGGTGGGGTAAGGGAAAAGACAGGACAATAGGGAAGAATATGGTCAAATACATCATACATCCATGCGATGTATTTGTGAATGAATAAATGAAAAGGAAGCTATCATCATTGGCCAGTTTTCTCCTGTGCTCTTTCACTTTTATTTCTTCTACTCATGCTCAAGGTCAATGAAGAAGATATCCAGCGATCACTCAATGAGTCACTCAATACGATCGCTTACTTTGAATTATCAGCAAGCTATTGGGTTAGTTTTTCTCTAATCTCTTTTCCTTTGTTAGAAGAATTGTACCATTTATATCAGTTTGCTTATAGCCTGAATGAAATTGCTGTGTCTTCTCCTAGGATACGCAGTAGTTCCAGATTTCAGATTTTTATTGAAAAAGTGTTTTCTTCCCCAAATAATTCCTTTTTTGTTTTGTTCATACAGCTCTAAATGAGGGCTTAGTTTAGTGTACCTTCCTTGTAAAGAGTCAAAAAGTTACTAAAAATTATGGCTACAACTTTGAACACAATTACTCATACCTTCTATTGTAGCATGAAATTGACCATAAGGGATATGAAAAGCAGCAAACATGGAAGGGCTTCAGCAGTTAAGAGCACTGACTACTCTTCCAGGGGTCCTGAGTTCAATTCCCAGCAACCATATGATGGCTCACAATACACAGTTTAGAGGTTGTTGATTATTACTTGTATAAGTTAGAGGGTTGGGGTGAAAACTATGTAGGCTCAAAAATTAATTTCTTTATATACACAGAGATTGTATTCTACTTAGATATGTAATCTTCAACCACTTCAAGGATCTGTAGAACATGGCATTTAAATAACTTAGGGTTCAGTTGACAAGAGACATGATTGCTTCTGACAGCACCAATCTATTTCTGAGAGAACTTTGAGCACCAAAGACACTCCACTCGGAGTTTGTTTTCTTCTTGGCACAATTGGCCTTTGGGCAAAGAACTGCCCATGCCTTAACCACTGACAAAGTACATGGTATCCTGACTGGGTAAGCAGGACACAAGGAAAAGGATTGCCAAACCTTGCCAAGACAGGGTTAGACAGTTCTGAAAAATTTCCTGCCTCTGAAAATGAACTGTCAGTTATGTTATGCCTTAGCCAAAGTTGGTTGATTCAGTATTGCAAATCACTTTGGGTGATTACCCAGGTATTCAATTATCTCAATCATATTCTGCTTGCTTTGGAAGATGCTTGATTGTACTTCCTGCCTGCCCGACTAATATTATTTCCCTTCTTAGGCCTTCGATGAGGTTGAAGATAAGGTAGTCACAGTTACCATCCTCATATGGCTTAGCCAAACCTATTTCTGATGCAAGACTTAGACTCTTTAGAATAGAATGTCTATTAAAACATTTCTCATGTGTTCCTTGCTTAATATTGCTCATGTTGGTTGTAATTTTATACTTGATATCTGTTCCTATTGTATATAGTTTTGTATTGGGTTTGGATTGCTCTTATTTAGACAAAAGGGGGAGGTGATAGGGAATCTTTGCCAACCAATTATCTTTAAGTGGTGGGACCCAGTTAGTGTGTGGCTCTCTGGGACCTGGAGAAAAACGGTACGTGACCCAGGTGCCCTCTATCTGTGTGGTTCCCTCACAGCAGAGGTGAGCTTGCACTTCTCATTCCTGTTTCGTGATTTTTCCCTTATAATAAATAAAAATATAATTGTTTTACTTTTTAGCTAGCCTGGTTCTTTCCTGAATCGAGCTAACTTCAATAGGCTTCCAACAATTTCTATTTACAAAAACAGGTTCTATCACATGCCCCAGTCATAGTATTCCAGAGTAGAAGTAGGGATGTATAAAAGATATGGTAGGACTGTTAATGTACAATATAAACTTACATGAAAAACTAGTGCCAGGTCAGTTAATATATACAATCAGTATGATAACTAAAATATAAGAATAAAAGAAGAAGGTAAAGATAGATGCACAAGCTACATCTGGCCCAATGAAAATTGTGGATAACTACTTTAAATAAAGTGATATTAAAATAAATATGTTCACATCCATTAAATAATACTATTTTAAATGTTATTTAATGAAATAATTAGTAAATACAACTAGTTTCACGTATAAGGTCACCCAATCACACAGTGGGATGCTCCCTGCCTCCCACATCAATCACTTATTAAGGAAATTTCCCACATTTTACAATTTATTTGAAATGTATAGTTTACTTAATTTGTAGAAATGATTATGTATTTACAGATATGACATTGCAGTTTTCATTACTTAAGTATTCAGTTTTGACCATTGTGCTTTACAAGATGAAGTGCATCGAATAAGGATTAATACAAAAACATAAATTACTGAAGCCTATGACCAAATCAATATAAGTGAAGTACTTCGAGAACATTTAATATATACCTCACATGTAAGATATTATTGATGCTTCTACTACCTCTGAATGAGTTCCTCAATAAATTAAGAGTATAATATTTTAAGCATGTAACGAACTATAACCCAATCTTCTTTTATATGTGTAAGAAATATTCATGCAATAGAGTATTTGTAAATCTTCAGAGAACAGCACATCAATACTTTTCTCAGTTGACATTATCCAACTCGCCACCTTGATAAAAATTATAGTCATCTAAGAGAGGGGAAATGAGTTGAGAAAAAAAAAGCAGAAGATATAGGCAAGCCTGTATGGAATTTTCTTAGACTGATGTGGGAGGGCTCATCCATTGTGTGTTTGGCTGTACTTCTAGGGGGAACTCATTTCATTTTCAAATTTTTTCATTAAATATCACTATTTTAAAATATTGTCATTATTTAATAACAATTATGTCATTAATATTTGTAATAATTCCTCTTCCTAACCAGGCCTTATCAGAGTTGCCTTGTTTGTGTTCACCTTCTTGAGCGTTGGCCTTTCTGATGCAAACAGGCCTCAGTGGTTTGGTGCATTCATGGGTGATGAGAATCCAGCTTATCTGCAGATGGATAGGCTAAATAAATGCATATCAAGTACCGTACCATGGGTTTGCTTCTTATACTGTTATTGTGAATACTGTTATCTAACTCACACAGATTTAATGCCAGCTTTAGGTGTGAGGTTATTTCTCTGAGATGTGAGAGAAGTGAAAATAAAAAACCAGTCTTCGACAAAATATCTACTTCAAAGAAGATCTACCAAAGTCATCCTAAGGTTAACATGCCTGTGAGCAAAAAATTCCCAAGAGCTTTTTAGAAGTTCTTTCATCTGACCCTCTAGTGAATTCAGTCCAAATCATTTCATTTTCTTATAGCATTTTCTTGTACTCAAATAACATTATGACAAAATAATGAATCTCTTGTTTTAGAAATTTCTTTCAAGTTCCAAGGGAAAACTACTTATATAAAAAAGGAAAAGAAGAATAAAATAAAACTCAAAATGTTTTCAAGAACCCAGAAAATTGTATATAGGTTTCAAAACAGACTTTCAATTTAAATCAGAAAATAATTGATAAAACTCTTGGATTTTTTTGTGGGGAGGGGAAGATTATCTGAGTAAGAGTACCTTACCTGAGCAGTTATTGGCATGACTAGAGTTCCACACAGAGGTTATATCTGGGCTTTGTATTATGTCTCCAGTGAAGCTCTCAGATATCCTTGGCACTTTGTAGTATTTAACAATATTTAATCTTTATCTCTACATTCTTTATCATGCCCTCACTCCAGATGATCTTCATTGCTAAGCAGATATAAATGGATAAACTCAATGACCAAAATTGTATGGGTTACCTATTAATCCTTAGGCTAAATGAACTCTGAATACTTAACAAATCATCAAAAATGAATGTAAGCTTCTTTTTTATAATACGAGAAACCTTTGCCATCCTCTCATTTCAGGAGGAGTTCTCACTTATATATATGAATACATAAAAGTTGTTTAATGGAAACTATGATTACATGAAAAGTATAGTTAATGTTTTAATATGATCATAATTCATATTAAGAATACATCCATTATCTAGATGTCAACTTCAAAGGATAAATGATTCAGACAGAAAGGAAATGGGACTTGTCTGAATATACAGAGTACATACAAACACCTTTCATTTGGACCATGAAAACGTCACTTGATCTACCAATCCCTGTGGTACCAATGGAAGGGAAACAATCCTAGTGTCTGCAAATTCTTCTGTTGACTCAGTTGATGAACGGCCATTCCATTTAAAGAGCTGAAGTCAAGTTTAATACTTCTAGATGATCAAATGTATAAGGAAATCCAACTACCAGATAGCTGGGGTGAGAGTTAGGGTGATAAGAAACAAGACTTAAGTTTAGCAGGAAAAGTACAGAAAAATGAGATTTAGATCTATATACCATATATTCTATTTTTTCTATTTCCTTTAAAAAGCTTTAAGATAAACCCATTTATTCCAACTCGCTGATAAGGTTCAAAATAAGCAAGTGCCTTAAAACATCATGACTATGGTGTGTTGGATATCAAGGGACATTAGACGTTGTCTTCTAATTAGCTTAAGGCCTATAAAAATAAATACACAGATAACTGTGAGTAATAACATTCAGCTGTGGTTTATGACATACTTTTATTTTATGTAGTAAGAATCCACACACACACACCTTCCTGGTTCCTTAAAGATGATTGTCTGTAGTCTTGGAAAATATCCTTCCTTTAAATGTTTGGCTGGACCACAGTCATCAATGATATTTGTGTTTATATTTTATCCTATGATACTGTATGTCTAATATACCCAGAGTTTTCTAGGTTTTAAGTTTGCCATGTGCAATTGTCATCAATCTAAGTTGTTAGAATTGCTGTAAGGGTTTTTAATTGTCAGTTTTCTCCATCTCATTTGATCACTTTATAAGAAGGTTTTGTGGTGTAAATTTTAATACCTTTCTTCTAACCTAGAAATTTAATTTTGTGAATGGTAGCATTTTCTAATACAGTATTGATAGACATGTGTATAGCCAATGTAATACATTTTTACTGGTAGCTTTTTAAAAAGAATATTATAAAATGCAATATATAAATTATCATTATTTTGTTTGCTTTTGAAAGTTTTTAAAATATATTAAAAAAGAGGCCAAGAAAAAACTCTGTATGCCTGCACTCATTTGAAAGAGGAGCATAAATACTTCCACATCGTCCCGCCTTCCAAATATCTTTATGGCAATCCCATATTTAGGCTCTTCTGCTGATCTTTATGTTGATCTGCATGATAATTCAAACACCATTTCTTACTGACCTGCCTGAGAACTAATCTGTTGATTGCATTCTAAGAAACTGAAAAGAATATACTTGCATTACTCTTGTTTTTCATTTACATCTTTCTGAAAGATAATTGTAATACCATTGCTGATTCCTAAGATACAGCATCTAAATCCCAGGTTCACAGTTTTGTTTTCAATTATTCTTTGAGAAAATTCTGCATATAAAAACATATCATGACCATATCTACCCTTAGGTTTTCTTCTCTTTCTTGCTTTAGACCTTCTCATTTCCTTCCCAATTTCATGCCTCCTTGTACCAGGCTTTCTTTTGGACCACCAGTCAGTTCCCAAATCATGACACGGAGATTTGTTATTAGTTATGAATGCTTGCTCTTATATTAGCTCTTGTTTTAATTTGCTTTTCTTTATCTATGTTTTGCCTTGGGGATTTTTACCTTTCTTTCATCCTTTATATCTTATTTTCCTATTTCCTCTGTGTCTGGCCAGTTGGTGGCTACCTAGCTTCTGGTCCCAGGGCTGTGTCCCTCTCTTTCTCCCTCATTCTTTCTTCTCCCTCTCTGGAGCCTGGATTCCTCTTCTTATTCTCTGCCATCCTTGCCTAGCTCTCCTCTGACTACTTATGGACTGTTCACCTTCTTTTAGACCAATCAGGTGACTTACCCAGGCAAGGGAAAACAGCAACACATGTTTACAGAATTAAACAAATGCAGCATAAACAAATGTAACATACCTTTGCATGGTTGAAGTAATACTCTACAACATAAACAATTGCAACACATATTTACATAGTTAAAGCAATATTTCACAACACCCTCTTCAAAAATCTATGAATTCTGTTTCCATCAACTGCTCTTCAGCTAATGGTGGGAACTCATGAGCCCTTCTACCATGTATGATGCAATTTGAATATTTTGATGCTGTCAGGTCTTGTGCAGGGAACCACACTGTAAGTGGATTCAGAAGTGCAGAAGCTGCACAAAGCTCGGGATAGAGTATTTTACAGCACTTTGCCTCACTCTCTGCCTCTTACGTTCTCTATGTCTCTCTTCTTACATGATGGTCTCCAATTTGAAAAACTCAGAATCTACATTTAGTCCTATTTATCATGGAGTCTCAATTTTTAGCTGGTTTTGTATTTTGTATTTTGGTATTGCTTGTAGAGTTATTTAATTTCATTTATGCATTCTAAGATGGTTCATAGTACACATTTTATTAGAACATTGATACCACTTTTATTTCCAAATTATTTTCAAGTCATTATTTTCCAGAGGAATATTTTGAATTTTGTCTTCAACTATTATCTTAGACATTTTCTTTGGAGCATGTTTTCCTTTTGCTGTATCAAAAAGAAAATTAAAATATTATATGTTCTTTATGGTATATTTTCCCATAGGAGCCATACATTTTACACTTCATTATTCATAGTTGTATTTTTGGACCAAAAAGAGGCTAATGACTAATTTAACTAAGGATATTATACTAAGATATCATATTGAAGATACTGCCTTTCTGCATGGAAATACATACGATAAATCCTATTCAATATTTATTATGATTGATGTAACACTTTGGCTAGTTTCATCATTAGAACCCTCAAGGTTAAAGTTCTATTAAAATATATTATATCTTTCATGGTATAGGAAAAAGTAATTCTTATTAAAATATCTAAGGAGATACAGTGCTACTTGCAAAAGACAGAAGTGGACTATAAAAAATAATTTTATCACTTTGACAGCATAATCATACAGGATTGATACTTCTCGATCAGGGTAAAGACTGGTTACTTTACTTTGTAGCCAACAAAATTAGTATCTGGATATCAAGTAGCCAGACTGCTTGCTTTCAGATCTATCAATATACAGGCTTCCCTTTCAAGAGGGATATACAACATAAGTTCCTAGTAAGATAAAACATTAAGTAAAAGTTCTTTGGGTCAATATTAGAGTCAATATTTTTGTTTGTTTTCAGGGATAACCTTAATCATGTTGATCATGTTGATAACATTCTAACTGAAAAATATATCTATATGTAGACAGTAGGAAGACCCTAGTAACAACACGTAATTGTTATTTACTCTTCTGAGAAATTCATTATTTCCAGACAGCTTCCCAGTTGTACTTTGCTTTCATATTTATCAGTATTTTCTGAATGCTGATACCGAATTGAAAGATTTATGGCAGTTGTTATTTGCTCATGGAAGTCTTTCAGTGTCAAAATTTCCCAAAAGACCGTGCTGGGAGACATAGAGTTATAACGGAAAAGGTTCCCATTGCCCCTTCAAGTCTGGCAAAACTTTCCTGAAGATAACGTAGACCACGATTTATATTCAAGGAAGCTCTCTAGTTCCCAGGTGTCTCATTCTCTTGTTTGAAAAATATTCCCATCCATCCTAGTTTTCATTTAGTTTTTGATTCTAAGTTCTTTTTTTACTCTTCGCCTGGGATTTTATTCTCAACCACTTGGCTTATTGGTTCTCTGATTTGAGGCAATTTAAGGTAATCTGGAAACAGGGTTATATTTTTTCCTTTTTAACTCTTCTCCTTCTTTCTGCTCTACCTCTGGTGTCTGCATTCTGTATTGTTTCTTAAAAGCTTTACCTGAAATTCACAACATAACAGGACTTTCAATTGTCCCATGAAATGATAGATTTCAATATTTGCACTAAGCCATCACATGTAATGACACAATTTGTTCAAAAACTGATGATTAAATGATGTTTAATTGAAAAGTTTCCTAAATATGGGTTTTAAATATGCCAAAATAAAATATTTGCTATTTTTCAGTTGTTTTCTTTTATTCTTAAGAATATATCTCACCTTTTAACCAGTTCTTTAATTATAACTATTAAAGCTTACTTAGCAGGATTCTGATAGGGGTTAAACTTGTTTACAAAGCAAACTGATAAGCAGATTTAGGTGTCTTCCCCATAGACATGGACATGCTTACCTGTGAAACTGGTTCTGAAACTGATATACTTCAATTCTTGAATGTGTTTACTGACACACCCTCATGCTCCCAACTTTTGCCCAGAGATGTTGTCTGCTTCCAAATCCAGGAGGATCTATATATGTTTTTCTTTAGGTTTACCTTATTATTTAGCTTCTCTAGGATTTCGAACTATAGGCTCAACGTCCTTTGTTTATGGCTGAGATGCCAATGATAATGGCACTGGGATTTGTTTCTACTGCATGTATTGGCTTTTTGGAATCATAGTCTGTTTGGATGCACACCTTCCTAGGCCTGGATGGAGGGGGGAGGGCCTTGGACTTCCCACAGGGCAGGGTACCCTATCCTCTCTTAGGACTGGATGGGGAGGGAGGAGGGTGAGTGGGGCAGCAGGAGGGAAATGGGAGGAGGGGAGGAAGCAGAAATTTTGAATGGTAATATTTATAAAGCAATAAAAATTTAAAATAGAATATGCATCTAATTTAAGTCTTCTAGTTTGTAGATATTTGGATTGGTTTAACATTTTACGATTCTCTTAATTTAATAATTAACTCTGTTTTGTTCACGGTGTAGACTCCATTTTTATTTAATCCATTTGAAGCACTGCCTCAGTTACTTTTTTATTGTTGTGATAAGATACCACAATGACAGCAACTTACAGAAGAATGACTTTATTTTGAACCTTACAGTTTCAGGGATTGAATCCATGACCATTACAGTGGAAAGCATGGCACCAGACAGGCAGGCTTGGTGTTAGGGAAGTAGCCGAGAGCTTAGATCATGAGTGAGATCTAAGCATGAGACATAAAGAGCTCTCTGATAAGACACAGATGGTTACTAATATTTTTTTGTATCTGTAGAAGTTTGCT
>LOEQ01010069.1:19978-31044 GCA_001685075.1 Bramus lutescens | reverse complement strand
GAAACCCCAACAAGCCTGCCCTCGTGCTAGCCCTTCATGTTACATTCTGCCAGCATTTTCAGGATAAACATTAGTGGTTCTCAGTCCTGGTGCTTGTTCCCTGGCTGTAAGAAAATGTCTCTAGTAAACGGATGAGCCCTTTGGGTCATCCATGCAATTTTACGGCTCTGTAGGGAAATCATGTATTTCCTCTCTATTCTTCTGTGAACAACGTAATCAAACATCTCTTCTTTGTTTTCTGAAGTTCCTGTGCAATTACAACCAGACGGGAAGTAGAGGAACTAATCTTTAAAAGAAATAAAACAATGGCTGCATGGAGTCTCAATGAGACAAAACATTAAGCTTAATGTAGAGGGTATTTTCCTTTCCAGTGCTGAGGACAAAACTCAGGATCTCATAGAAAATAGGCAAGCTCTCTACCATAGACATAGATCTTCTGCCCTTAGGGGAGGTGCATTTTTAAAACCAGAGTAGTCATTACCATCATCTTATAAAGTGAAGTCATGCAACATCACAAAAGACACCAACCTCCTGGTGTTGATCATAAACGGGTAATTAGAAGAGAATTCCTTTTTGTTTCTTTTTCACTGTGTTATTGCTTATACTTATTTTTTATCGACATACATTTGTTACTCATGCTTTCAACCTTCCACTTTTGTTTTTAGGGCAGTCTCATGCATCCCAGGCTTCCCTTGAATTTTCTATGTATGACTGTGTTCTTCTCCTGTCTCTATTTTCCAAGTACTGTGGTTACTGGATGTGACACCAACCTTTGTTTATGTAATGTAAGGTGCTAGGGATCGACTTCAGGGCCTTATACAAGCTAGACAAACATTTTACCAACTATGCTACATGCCCAGCCTTTTATTATACTTGGCTCTAATTAAGAGATTTTCTTACAAGTGTGTAATGTACACTGACTCAACTGTCTCTTTTCTCCAACCCTCTTTGTTACCCTAGAATGTATTGATTCTAGTTTCATGTCAAATATACATTAACACTTTTATCTATTTGTATAAAGTCAGGGTTCACAAATGAGAGAAGATGTGATATTTGCTTTTCTGAGTCTGACTTCATTCACTCAACACGATACTCTCTGGTTGCATTCATTCCTTGCAAACAACATAATTTTGCCCCAATTTGTGGTAAAATTTGATTTAACTTATATGTTGGTGTAGTTCTCGTGACACTAATGCTCATCTGTCAGTGATAAAAGTGAGCTTCATTCCAAACATCTCCCCTGGATGAACCCCAGTGGATGAATTATAACATGCAAATAGAAACTATTCACAGAACAACAGTAAAATCTGATTTATTTGATTCTCCACATAAAAGAAGTAGGTAGGGTTGGTGGTAGGATGACACAGTAGCTTAAGCCACTTTTCTGCCAAGTTTTGATGACCCGAATGTGAGTCCTTGGGACCCACATGGTGGAAAGAGAAAACCAGCTCTTACAAATTGTCTTCTGCCCTTCACGTTGGAGCCATAGCATGAATGTACATTCACACACACACCCCAAATGAAGAAAACTAAATGTGATAAAAATTAAGACATGATTAGGTAAAAAACAAAATTATGTTTTTCAAAGTAAAACCAGCCAGAGCCATATTTATCTGTGCATGATTAAAATGCTAAAAAATTTTCTAAGATGGTTTTTAAAATTTTTATCTTGTCATCATTTTTGTTTTGTAGTGCTTGGGGGTAATCAGACTCATAGTTTTGTGCATGTCTGAGGTTTTGAGCTATAAAAATTTGATTATTGTGTATATTTGACTAGTGCTCACTGAACTTTATTCAAATGCCTTCATGGTTTATGGATATAGTTAAAGAGCTAGCAGATTCATTCTGTGGTTACCAAGTCATTCTAAGGATTTGGAGAGGGGGCAGCCTTTCCCAAATATAAAACAACTATTGTGACTTATACTTTGTCTAATAATGCTCTCCACCAATCACTGTAAGTCTGGAAGCCTTCTCACCACAACTATGGCTACCTGCAGAATAAATCTAGGCAAGATTAATATGTAAGTTCATGTCTTTTATCGTATGTTGGCTGCAGTGGATTGCTTGATAACAACCCACTACTTAGATTTCAATCTTTAAATAAGCATAATAAAATTCAGCAATGGCCACTGCTTCTCTAGATCTTCCCCCCATTAATGTAGAAAATCATTGATAGCAGCAGTTTCTGCCTGCTACTAGCTCTGATGTCAGTAACAGACACAGCCTTGATGAGCTTGCAAGTCCTTAAATAGCTGGCATTTGTTGAGTAGTAAGACACCATTTGGTGTCATTTAAATGAATTTCCATTTGTTGATCTGATTTTTAAGCATTTTAAAAATTCAGCTTACTAGTTCAGTACGATTTCTGCCTTTTATTAAATCCATTCCTTGTTCTTTTATGGTGTGGTGTTATATTTACTAAATAGTTTTGGGCTTGTAATTTAACCATTGTTGGAAATAAAAATGAAGGAATAATATTCTGTTGTAGGGATAGTGGAACCAAAAAAAAAAAAGAGAAAGAAAAAAAAGAAAAAGAAAAGAAACCCTCTGGGCCTTAAAACAACATCTGTTTTTCAGTTTCCAACACCATGCTTCCATATGAATGTCAGACCACTCATCCTGAGTGTGTCATTTCTGCACGAGTCTGATTTAGACATTTCTGGAAGTCGGGCACAGTCCCACTGCCAATGTGAATAATGAAAGTTTTAAGATTTTAGCCAATAGCATCAAGCTGTTTGGTTATATAAGCAAGGATAAAAAGGGGTTTTGAAATAGATAAGCTTTTTTATTATCACATTAAATATGTATGCTGTAACATAAAATATCTCAATGTTTTACAATGTGCATACCCAAGGCCCTGAAGATGTCTCTTTATATAGTACGAAATCTCACAAAGTGTTCATCTGACCAGAGAATATCCATCTTCCCTTTGTGGCTGGGGAGAGAACTAAGTGTAGAGTCGTGTGTATAATGCGGGAGCTTCTTTCCTCAGGGCGCTGGTCTCTGGAATAGTTCACCTTAATGGCCTCCCTCATTTATGTAGTCACTGTGCTTTCTTTGGTGGATCATGATGACACCGAGAGACGCTCTGAGAAGGATGAGGACGTGGTGGCAGAGTTTAATATATTCTGATATTTCTCCATCACAGAACTAGTACAGGATTCAGCCTAGGTCTACATGTTCACACCAATCTACAGTTTTCTGTTTTTGAGACAAGGTTCTAATTATTTAGTCCAAGCTGACTTTGAACTTGAAATCCTCTTGCTTCTTCTTCCTGAGTGCTGGAGTTAGCGATGTGTACCCCTATGCCTAGCCATTTTGCCTGCTTTGATTGACTTGACCAACCAAACTGGAAATTCACTCTAATTCTCATCCTAACATATTGAAAACAAACAAACTTCTTGTTGTTAAAAAAAGTTAACTCTAGGGACTGTAGCCCAGTGGGTAAGAACACTGACTGCTTTTGCAGAGGACTTGGGTTTGGTTCCCAGGATCCACATGGTGGCTCATAATTAGTTGTAACTCCAGTTCCAGGGGATCTGACACTCTCTTCTGGTCCCAGTGGGTACCAGGAATGGCACATGATATATTTCCACACATTCAAGCACTTGTACATGCTCATAAAATAATTTTTACATTTAAAGCAGGATTAACTCTAGAAAAACTCTCTCTCTCTGAGAGAGAGAGAGAGAGAGAGAGAGAGAGAGAGAGCCTCTCTGTGTGTGTGTGTTTAGAGAGAGACTTGCTTAGCCAGGGATATCACACAGTGTTCTCAGTTCCCTACAGACATTTATATGAAAGAATGTTTATAGACAATAGTTCATGTGAGACTTGATTCACTGCTTAGTAATGCCATGCAGGACTGGGATGGACCTCCGTGGTGAAAGTACTTACCTGGATTATGCAAGGCCCTGTGTTTGCTTCCTAGCACCCCACATCTACTTTAACTAAGTATAAATTAAAATTTTTATTTATAGGGGCTGGTGAGATGATTCACAGGCTAAGAACATGTATTGATCTTGCAGAGGACCCAAGTTCAGTTCCTAGCACCCATGTCTAAACTCACAATTGTCTGTAGCTCAACTCCATTGAGATCTGGTACCTCTGGTCTCTGAGAGCACCTACACACACACACACACACACACACACACACACACACACACACTCACTCACCCCTACACACATACACAAAAAACTCACCAATCTTTACAAAGAATTTTATTAAAGGATAATGGGAAAAGACAAACAGAAGTTGGTTATATACTAATGTTACTTGCAATAACTATTATAATATTAAGATGATGTGAACTAAGAGGATGTCTATCTGATTTTGCCAAACTATAAGAAAAGAAAAAAGTGAGAAACATTGTGGTGTCCACCTATAACCCTATAATCCCAGTATTTGGGAGAAAAGGATCGAATATTTTTAGTTCAAGGTCATCTTCTATCAAAACAAAACAAAACTCAGTGCTTTTTCTTGAAATCTGAGCTAATTTTTCTCTGATTCTGTGATGACTCTCATTAACAATAGTTTGAAGCTGAATAATTAAAAAACACTCGATCACATTGATGGCTTACGTAAGATCAGAAGGATGCTCAGGTTGCCAGGAGAGAGAAGTAATTGGTGGTACTACACAGTAGCACAGCCCGTGAGCCTCGCTAATTATTGGATTGTTAAGATATCAACAGTGGTGAAAGAGTGGCCCTTTTATCTTGGGGGTAATTAACAGCTGCATTATGGGACTTGAAACTTGTACATCAGTAGGATTTCATCTCTGGTCCCATAAACACAGCCAGCTGCCCTTGGCTGGAGAGTTCATAGACCAAGAGGGTACCTTACTCCCGCCACCTCCCCAAAACAGTAAACTTCTACCAGCACCCAGGTAAGTGTTTCTCTCACTACTCATCAAAGAAGCTTCTTTTTACAACAGAAGGAGACCATGACAGAGATCTGCAACTGATTAAATGACAGAGACTTAATGACTGTGGCATGCTGAACCCTAATTGATACATCTCCAATGAGAGCCCAATATAGTTAAGGCTCAGGGAAAAATCATAGGTGGGTCACCTCTTCATACATGTATGTACGAGTAAAGCTACATGGACTCAGTAGGTTATATGTTCATATGTCCATAAACATGCATACATACATACACACACATGCATCTGCACATGTAACAATATATATTTTTAAAGTGTTCCATTCGGTTTTTTTCTAAAGATTTATTTATTAACTATATACACAGTGTTCAGCCTCCATGTATGCCTGCAGGCCAGAAGAGGGCACCAGATCTCATTACAGATGGTTGTGAGGGTTGCTGGGATTTGAACTCAGGACCTCTGGAAGAGCAGTCAGTGCTCTTAACCTCTGAGCCATCTCTCCAGCCCCGAAAGAATAACAATTAAAGAAGACATCATGAATTCAAGAGAAGTTGGAGGGGAAGGGGGGGGAGTGATGTAGGTATGCTCATGTGGGAAGTCCTCAAAAACTTATTTAAGGAGGGCAACAATAACACAAAGAAAATATTTAAGAGGAAAATACCTAATGATGCTTAAGGAAATAATGGTTGACAACCAATTTGACTGATGAGTTACATCTTTCCCCTGGTTTCAGTCACAGCGACTTAGTTTGGTAAATTTGAACAACTGTTTTTACTACAAAAATACTCTCAGTTAGAAAGTTAATGTTGGAGAACAGAGAAGTCACTCCAGTCCTCTTAATACTTTAATATACCCACAAGCACATTTATAAACAGTATGTGGCATTTTGTTTGTGCTTAGTGCACATAAGAACAGTATGTGCATACACTCTCNCCTCTGGAAGAGCAGTCAGTGCTCTTAACCTCTGAGCCATCTCTCCAGCCCCGAAAGAATAACAATTAAAGAAGACATCATGAATTCAAGAGAAGTTGGAGGGGAAGGGGGGGGAGTGATGTAGGTATGCTCATGTGGGAAGTCCTCAAAAACTTATTTAAGGAGGGCAACAATAACACAAAGAAAATATTTAAGAGGAAAATACCTAATGATGCTTAAGGAAATAATGGTTGACAACCAATTTGACTGATGAGTTACATCTTTCCCCTGGTTTCAGTCACAGCGACTTAGTTTGGTAAATTTGAACAACTGTTTTTACTACAAAAATACTCTCAGTTAGAAAGTTAATGTTGGAGAACAGAGAAGTCACTCCAGTCCTCTTAATACTTTAATATACCCACAAGCACATTTATAAACAGTATGTGGCATTTTGTTTGTGCTTAGTGCACATAAGAACAGTATGTGCATACACTCTCCCCCATGCATCTTAGGTTAGAATTTATGTTTGTTGATATAATATATGTATACATAAATATACACTTCGCTTTTTTTTCTTTGTTGTTTTTTTTTGAGACAGGGTCTCACTGTGTCGTTCTGAAACTCTCTTTGTAGACCAGGCTGGCCTCAAACTCCCAGAGATCTACCTACCTCTGCCACCTGAGTGCTGGGATTAAGGGCATGTGCCATCATGCCTGGCATTTTCCACACTTTTCTTAAAGAATAAAATATGGGAATTCATGTTGTGTTTTGAGAAATATAGTTTCAGTTTCCTTTCCCAATCTAATACCATTTCTTCCTTTGTATAAAGCAACCATTCTGTTTTTTTGGGTGGGAACCATTTGGTTGCTAGGAGACATAGTGGAAGGCTGTAAGTAGCTTTGGCATTCCATACTCGGCAAAAATGGAGCTTCCTATCTCCCGGGGACCAACATTCCCTTGATCTTTGGTCAGTCTCTAGTTTGTTCCATCCCCTTCTTTGCCAGGCAGTTTGTTTTAACAACCTTAACACCATGGCACCAGTCCTTTCTCCTGTCCTATGATTCAGGACTCCAAAGTTAGGACACTAGGGCTTCCCTGTCTGCTTCTCTCCTCGAATTCTTTCCTCTGCCTTAAGTACCTATGATTTAATTGTGCAGTAATTACTGCTGTGACTGGCATGGATCCATTAATAGCTCTTTCTTACAGGTTCCTCAGTGGACCATAATTTCATTGAACATTTTTGTATGTGGAAACCAAATGAAAGAAAGAAGCAGGTAACTCGAGATGTTGGATTTAAAGTAGAGCGCCTGGACACAGAAAAGTTTGGGGAAGTGTTAATTAATTCTTATAAAAATACATATGTAATGAAATGGTAAAATTTATTTTCATGTCTTATTTCTTTTTATTTTATTTTATTTTATTTTATTTTTTTGTGTTTAGGCTGACAAAGAACAGGGAAGTATTTTCTGATTCACTGTTAGTTCTTCTCTCATTCCTGGTGGTGATCAGGAGGCCAGACAGAATCTCCCCACCTTGGGAGAGGCAGGAGGAGAAGTGGAGAATGCGACTTTATCCCTGTAAATGTACAATAGACCCCATCAATCCGAGAGCCATGGATGCAGCTGTTGTGGTGAAAATGCAATGGTAGTTAGGAAAAGTATGTCTGGAAGTCTTGTTCTTGAAGTTTTTGAAACAGATGTGAGGACTACATGCAAATAGGATATATTTCATTCATATTTTACAATTCTGTGGCTTATTCTCTAAAGAACAAATACTATCTGGGGCTAAGTATAAGAAAAGGAATTCATTTCCACAAGTGTAAAAAATTTTGTTATAATTGCATATTTTCTGGGTGACCTTTCAGCTATGATAACGTTTGAAGTTGGCTTTCCCAATGGGCGAGTTGCAATTATAAGGCGATCATAGGTGGAATAATAGAATATCATTACCAATGACATTTTATTGTTTCTTTTCTAGTTTCCAGACTCTATGTCAAATTTTTCATGAAATCAGAGAGCATGGGGAATCATCATTGCTGGGGTTGATGGTCCTGCAGTTTTATTACCATGTTATTAATCATCATTCGGTATGGAGAGATTTCTTCTTAATCTCAGAGGTTTGTTTTAACAGTTTCTGCAAGAAGGAAGAAGGGGACCATTAAGGAAATTCAGGAGGTGGGAATCTTATCCGTGCAAATAGATTTTAGATCTTTACAACTATTTGATTTGTTACAACACTATTCTATACTAAAAATTGGAAGCCTCCCAAATCACTGAGATAAAATTCTATTCCATTTCCCAATTAAAGAAATAGGTGTGTGTGTGTGTGTTATGTGTGTATTCATGTTGTGTCATGTGTATGGGGATGCCTGTTAAGGCCAATGGAAGGTGTCACATCCCTTGGAGTTGGAGTTATAGAGGATTGTTTGCTACCAGATTTGGGCCCTGGGATTAAAACTGTCTTCTGGAAGAGCAGTAAGCACTCTTAACCACTGGGCTGTCTCTCCAGCCCCATAACTCTCCTATTTTAAAGCTCTGTTTGCAGTTTTATTTCCATGTAGACTTTCCTTCTTCTGGTTACCCTTTATAAAACAACAAAAAAGTCAAACAAACCTCTGTGTGGCTCTATAGAGGTCAGGGCCTGTACAGATGTTCATGCACCATGCTATCACCAAAGGCCACATGGATGCCTGGGGTATAGGCCACAATATGTGGCCATGTTGGTGTCCAAGGGCTGTGCTACTGCTGATCTGAGTGGCCTGTGCTGCCAATGGGAGCCATGATGACATCCAGGGCTGAGCTGCTGCCTAGGGCTATGCCTGGGTCCCTGGCCCTGCAGTAGCCAGGGTCTGAATCGATGGCTGTGGCTCTGGTTACCACCAAGGGCTGTGCAGATGATGCTTGGGCCATCTGAGACCATGTTGGAGTTATACTGATCTCAGTGGCCTGAGCTGCCACTGGGGTCATGGTGATGACTTGGCCCAAGCCGCTGTCAAGGGCTGTATCTGGGTCTATGGTCCTGGTGCAGCTGGGGTCTGAGTTGATGTCCAAGGCCAGTGTTATGACAGGGGCCACAGGAAAAACACATGTTGAAATCCGAAGGCCGTGCTGAGCTGGTCTCGCTCATCACTGGCTGTGGTATAGACGTTACTGCCCTTTGCTGGATCCTGGATTAGGAGAGGACGTCCTGTCTCTCACAGGAGAGCTGGTCCCCACACTAGGGAAAGATGGTCCCACTCCCTACCATGGGCAAGGGAAGGCTGGCCCTAATGGTATGGAAGTAGAAGAACTGGCTCTGCCTCTCGCCTGAGAGGGTCAATCCCAGCATTCCAGACTGACCAGCTCCCATCCTGGGCCTTGGGTTGGCCCACCCTAATATCTGCCCCATCTGGGACCTGTTGGAGCTCATGAAAGGGTGGTCCTACGGAACCATAGCCCTAGCATTTCTATGACTCAGGGCAGCAGCAGCCCATCTGACAGGAGTTTTGGTGAAGGTCTAGAGCTGATGCTCTGCTGGAGGCCAGAGGCCTTGAGCCAGACCGATGACTCATTACAGTGAACATTTGTGGTGGAGCTGAGGGGACAAAAGGGTGTACTGAGTGACATACTGTGCCTCTCAGTGCCGCTAGGATGAACAACGAGGTGTTGGAAAGGTGAGAAAGATGGAGGACCAAGGTGAGTTTTTGTGTTTGTCTGTTTTAAATTAAATTTTAGGATGTTTCTTTTTTTGGGATGCTGCAGGGGTGAGGGGCAGATATGGAGGGACTGGTGAGTGGGATTGAGGTGCATGGTGTAAAATTCCCAAAGAATCAAGAAGAGTTGTTATAAAACCCCCCAAAACTCATCATTACCCTGCTAAAAAGAGTTAAAAACGTGAAATTTTATATAGAGTAACAAGTTTTTCAGAAATGCAGATTTATATGAATATCAAAGAAAAAAGTACACTTACTCACCATTACTTGCTTTTTCTTACCATTTGGTTTCATGACATGTTATTGGGTCAGAAACTCAGGGCCTGGTATTTTGTTTTGTTTTCAGATAACCCACTTAGTTAACATGTTTAGCAAGATATTATTATAATTTCATATTGTAGTTTTATCAACTTGAGTCTATGTCTTTTGGGGGTGAATCAGATTTCATTGTCTAGAAGGCATATGTGGATCTATGTGGGTTATTGTCTGTGTTGGTTTTGTTGTACAACCTTTTGCTGTGATAAAGGTTTTGGACTGCATGCATCCTTGTTGAAACAAAATTTCTGACTTCTGGAAATTACAGAATGCTTTGCATTATTGTCAAATCTAATTCTTTAACACAGAACAACGTACGTCTCAATCTTTCCATACACACTTGCAATTCATTTTCTTTCAGAAAAAGAAATGAGCGGAAAAGCTTCATCATGTGTGTGGATGAATATATAATGTGACATTTCACATTTTATTTATCAACATTTAGTCCTTTGAAAGTGTCTAAGCTAGTTTAATTTGCTATTAAGTGAAAAATGGACTGCTTTTTAAAACAGCTACAGTATTATATTGCACTGACATAGCTTCATGCTTGTTTTATCAAGAGCGAGATATTAGGAGGATCTAAATGCATATGGAAATGTCAGCTGTGGTGTTCTGATGTTTCAATGAATGCTTATTCCTCATTCGTTATTCAATGGTTGTTTTTACTTGTAATCACATCTTTAACATCGCCAGAAAAATTTAGATAGAAACATGAAGAGTATAATAACTCATTATAATCCTTCCAGGGTTGTGGGGATTGACTTGGGTTGTGAGGATTGACTTACTTTATATGTACTTGTTTACTTTGACTGTGTCTTTAATTTCTATATGGCAGATAGATTCACTTTTACCATCAATTTGATCACTCTGTTCAAATCGGCAGATTCTATTAAAAGGGAGCATGAAGATACCTAGGTTTATGGCTATGGAGAGACATATGTTGAGGTTTGTTGATGCTTGATTAAGTGATGACACAGGAGAAAGCGAAGGTGATTCTGAAATCAAAGCATATTAGGCCCTTTGAGTGTCTGAGCAGGCTATGGAATAGCGGCCTCTGAAACACTCTACACCAGAGTATTTTTTAAATCTGTTTTAATTGAAATAAAATTATATCATTCTCCACTTTGCTTTCCTCCCCCTTGCCCTTCCAAGTTACTGTCTCTGGAAACCCCACCATGTCCCCCCATCCCAACTCTCAAGTTTATAGCCTCTTTTTGAAGGGGTTGTTATTTGTTTTACACACACACACACACACACACACACACACA